>JAFMOB010000265.1:0-57832 GCA_018985215.1 Larimichthys polyactis
CCAGATGGTTCTGTGGAAGTTCTGACAGCAGAACTCCTGTCACATGTTCTTACCAAGCTGGTTTTTCACAATAAGAGCACACTCATTTAACCATCACTGCCTGACCGTCTGTCTGTCTGACCGTCTGTCTCTCTGCCTGACTGTCTGTCTGCCTGACTGTCTGTCTGTCTGCCTGACCGTCTGTCTGCCTGACCGTCTGTCTGCCTGACCGTCTGTCTGTCTGCCTGACTGTCTGCCTGACCGTCTGTCTGCCTGACCGTCTGTCTGCCTGACCGTCTGTCTGTCTGCCTGACCGTCTGTCTCTCTGCCTGACTGTCCTGTCCTGACTTCTGTCTGTCTGCCTGACTGTCTGTCTGCCTGACCGTCTGTCTGCCTGACCGTCTGTCTGTCTGCCTGACCGTCTGTCTGCCTGACCGTCTGTCTGCCTGACCGTCTGTCTGTCTGCCTGACCGTCTGTCTGTCTGTCTGCCTGACCGTCTGTCTGCCTGACCGTCTGTCTGTCTGCCTGACCGTCTGTCTGTCTGTCTGCCTGACCGTCTGTCTGCCTGACCGTCTGTCTGTCTGCCTGACCGTCTGTCTGTCTGCCTGACTGTCTGTCTGTCTGCCTGACCGTCTGTCTGTCTGCCTGACTGTCTGTCTGCCTGACCGTCTGTCTGTCTGCCTGACCGTCTGTCTGTCTGCCTGACCGTCTGTCTGTCTGTCTGCCTGACCGTCTGTCTGTCTGTCTGCCTGACCGTCTGTCTGTCTGCCTGACCGTCTGTCTGTCTGACCGTCTGTCTGTCTGTCTGTCTGACCATCTGTCTGCCTGACTGTCTGTCTGTCTGACCGTCTGTCTGTCTGTCTGACCATCTGTCTGCCTGTCTGTCTTTCTCTCTGCAGCAGAACCTGAAGAACCTGAAGAGTCTGGACCTGTACAGCTGTGAGGTTTCGACTCTGGAGGACTACAGGGAGAGCGTGTTCGAGCTGCTGCCTCAGCTCAGCTACCTGGACGGGTACGACCAGGAGGACAACGAGGTGCCGGACTCCGAGGGCGACAACGGTGAGACCATGACGAGACCTCTACAGACCACCACAGACCTGTACAGACCTCTACAGACCTCTACAGACCACCACAGACCTCTACAGACCTCTACAGACCACCACAGACCTCTACAGACCACCACAGATCTGTGTAGACCTCTACAGACCACCACAGACCTCTACAGACCTGTACAGACCTCTACAGACCTGTACAGACCTCTATAGACCACCACAGACCTCTACAGACCACCACAGACCTCTACAGACCTGTACAGACCTCTACAGACCTGTACAGACCTCTACAGACCACCACAGACCTCTACAGACCTGTACAGACCTCTATAGACCACCACAGACCTCTACAGACCTGTACAGACCTCTATAGACCACCACAGACCTCTACAGACCACCACAGACCTCTACAGACCTGTACAGACCTCTATAGACCACCACAGACCTCTACAGACCTGTACAGACCTCTATAGACCACCACAGACCTCTACAGACCTGTACAGACCTCTATAGACCACCACAGACCTCTATAGACCACCACAGACGAGCCGGTCTGTAATGCTGCTGTGTGTTGCAGACGATGACGATGAGGCCGGTCCACCTGGAGACGACGATGATGAGGAGGATGAAGATGAGGAGGACGATGATGAAGGCTCTGAGGAGGACGAGGTGGGCCTGTCGTACCTGATGAAGGAGGGCATCCAGGTGAGTGTGCGTGCTGATGATGGACAGGTGAGCTGATGATGGACAGGTGAGCTGATGTGTTGTTGTCTCAGGATGAAGAGGACGATGGAGACTACGTGGAGGAGGAGGAGGACGACGAAGAGGAGGAGGAGGACGGAGGTCAGTTTTATTTTGAAACTTTGACGTGTTCTGACGTGAAACAGGAAGTGCTTTAAATTTGAAATTCATGTCTCAGATGACGCTGCAGGTGTGCGAGGCGAGAAGAGGAAGAGAGACGCCGAGGACGAAGGTGACGACGACGACGACGACGAATAAACACTGTAACACCTGGCCCCGCCCCTCAAGTGACCTCTGGCCCCGCCCACTGACCGCCCAGACACCACCTCAGAGCCGCAGACGGACAGGAAGCCCCCGAGACCAGGACCAGGACCAGGACCAGGACCAAATCCACATCTCCTCAAACACCCCCACAAAAAGCTAAACTTCACGCCGTCAGGTGACTGATGATGTCATCCTGACATGTGATCTGATTGGACCAGTGGGGGGGACGTACAGGTCTGCAGTCCTGCTGTTACCATGGCGACTGACACAGCTGTACAGTGACCCGCTGACAGCTACGTGACTTTTAGACTGAAAATCCAGGATGATTTTAAACAACTTCCTTTTTATAAAACATAGGTCCGCCTCCTCCAGAACAGGAAGCTCCTGGTCCAGGTGTACCGTGTACAGGTGTAGGTGTACCGTGTACAGGTGTACCGTGTACAGGTGTACCGTGTACAGGTGTAGGTGTACCGTGTACAGGTGTAGGTGTACCGTGTACAGGTGTACCGTGTACAGGTGTAGGTGTACCGTGTACAGGTGTACCATGTACAGGTGTACCATGTACAGGTGTAGGTGTACCGTGTACAGGTGTAGGTGTACCGTGTACAGGTGTAGGTGTACCGTGTACAGGTGTAGGTGTACAGGTGTACAGTACCCATGGCCCTCAGCAGCTGATTCTGGCAGCGGTGCATTCTGGGATGATTTGTTTATTTTTAAAGAGTCCTGATCCTGATGTTCCAGACCTGGACCTGGACCAGGACCAGGATCAGGTCTCTTCAAACACCCCCAGAAAAACAAAGTGAGTTGCATTTAGCCCCGCCCCCTCTCACCTGTCACCTGTGTGTCTGTGGCTCTCGGTGTTGGCCCGACTCCTCCCGGTCTCTGAGGATCTGGACCTTGGATCCGGTCCCTGGTCTGTGTAAATAGTCAACTGGTCTCTAGGTTTTGGTGTCGTCCTCGTGGAGCCGGTTCTGGTCCCGTTTAATTTTTTTATTCCCGTCTGATTGTTTCTGTGACCCGACTGTTTTTCAATAAAAACATCTGAACTGAACCACGAGTCCTGTCTGAGTCCACCTGAGCCCGGCTCGGTCCACCTGAGCCCGGCTCGGTCCACCTGAGCCCGGCTCGGTCCAACTTAAAGTTAGTTAAAGTTAAAGATAATTAAAGTTAATTAGTGTGTCGCTGATGAATCGTAACTTTGTTTAAATGTGTTTTAATGTTGCGACCACACGAGGGCGCCGCTCACCTGCTCATCACACCTGAACACAGGAAGTGATTCAAGTCACCTTAACAAGCTCGTTAATGAACTTTAAACTAATTAAAGATTTCTTAGTATCAGACCTCGTGATGATCATGTGACCTGTTCATGAACACAGTGACATCATCGTGTGTTCATAGATTTGTTTGACTCTCGGCCGACAAACAAATGAACTGACACAATGTTGAAGCTCCGCCCCCTCCACCTGCACACACCTCAGACGTCTCCATGGAAACCTGTTGATGTGAAGCAGAGTTTGCATGAAGACGACTGTGTGTGTGTGTGTGTGTGTGTGTGTGTGTGTGTGTGTGTGTGTGAGAGAGACAGACAGACAGACAGACAGACAGACAGGTGAGTCTGCAGGTGAAAACAGAAGGTTGAACACACACGGCTAATTAAAGTCCGACTCCTCGTTAAGTTTCATGATCCAGGTTAGCTCACGAACTGAACTACATCTCCCATCAGCCCCTCTGGGTTTGACACTACACAACGGGAGAGTGGCCAGAACCAGAACAGAACCCATGAGACCAGAATGTTCTGGATCATTCAACAGCGTAAAGACTGGACACAGCTCATTAGCTTAGCATTAGCAGACAGGATCCACCTTTCAGAAGCTCTGACTGGACCATGTTGGTTCTGGTTCTGGTTCTGGTTCTGGTTCTGGTTCTGCATCTCCAGCTGCAGTGTTGGACTCTGAGAACAGCTTCTGGTTTCACTCCCTGCTCAGGCGGTTCTGACCCGCTTTCCTGCACCAACGTCGGAGCTGCTGGATGTTTGGACTCAGGCTAGCTGTTTCTACCCGTTCCAGTCTTTAAGCTAAGCTAAGCTAACGGCTTCATGCTGAACAGTCCTCACGTCACTGTGTGTGTGTGTGCTCAGTTAACATACAAACTGGGGACTGAGCTGCGTTACGGGGACGTTAAAACACAGACAGGACACACATTCGAAAGTTTAATGAAACCAAACGTACAAAAATACTTCAGACCTTCAGACCTTCAGCTTCAGACCTTCAGACCTTCAGCTTCAGACCTTCAGACCTTCAGCTTCAGACCTTCAGCTTCAGAGCTTCAGACCTTCAGACCTTCAGCTTCAGAGCTTCAGACCTTCAGCTTCAGAGCTTCAGACCTTCAGCTTCAGAGCTTCAGACCTTCAGCTTCAGACCTTCAGCTTCAGACCTTCAGCTTCAGACCTTCAGACCTTCAGCTTCAGACCTTCAGCTTCAGAGCTTCAGACCTTCAGACCTTCAGCTTCAGAGCTTCAGACCTTCAGACCTTCAGCTTCAGACCTTCAGACCTTCAGCTTCAGACCTTCAGCTTCAGACCTTCAGCTTCAGACCTTCAGCTCCAGACCTTCAGACCTTCAGCTTCAGACCTTCAGCTTCAGACCTTCAGACCTTCAGCTTCAGACCTTCAGACCTTCAGCTTCAGACCTTCAGCTTCAGACCTTCAGCTTCAGACCTTCAAACCTTCAGACCTTCAGCTTCAGACCTTCAGACCTTCAGCTTCAGACCTTCAGACCTTCAGCTTCAAACCTTCAGACCTTCAGCTTCAGACCTTCAGACCTTCAGCTTCAAACCTTCAGACCTTCAGCTTCAGATCTTCAGACCTTCAGCTTCAGACCTTCAGCTTCAGATCTTCAGACCTTCAGCTTCAGACCTTCAGACCTTCAGCTTCAGACCTTCAGACCTTCAGCTTCAGACCTTCAGCTTCAGACCTTCAAACCTTCAGACCTTCAGCTTCAGACCTTCAGCTTCAGACCTTCAGCTTCAGACCTTCAGCTTCAGATCTTCAGACCTTCAGACCTTCAAACCTTCAGACCTTCAAACCTTCAGACCTTCAGCTTCAAACCTTCAAACCTTCAGACCTTCAGCTTCAAACCTTCAGACCTTCAGCTTCAGGTTCCTCTGAGGACTTCGGGACTTTGTGCGTTTGTCGTCACTTCGTCTCCGAACACTCGAGCAGATTTAATAAAAGTACAAAAGTCTGAACCGTGTTTACAAAAATAAACATTAAACTTGTTGATTGTTTTAAACACGCTCGAGTCTCTCGGACGTTTCAGTGCAAACGTCACGTGACCCGCGAAGTCGACCTGCTCGCCATCAGCTGAGTTTGTTCCTGATGTTTCTCTGCACAGATTCAGTTTGAATGAAACGTCGTTAGCTCCTGACAGTTTAGCATCAGCTCGTTTCCTGTAGCCGGGATGCTCCGCTAACAGAGCTAGCTAACATTAGCTCAGCTGATCTTAAAGCGACAGTCACAGTTTAAAATAATTTGTTTATCTGGAAAATGTTCGACAGATGGATTAGCATTAGCATTAGCTTGTTAGCCTCTGACATTTAAAGAGCTAGCTCGCAGGATGCTACATTAGCATCACTGATAAATGTTAGCTAGCTCAGAGTTCTGGTGCCGTTGGTCCGGTATGTTTCCGGTGTTTCCACCTGAGACGTCTGAGCTGGAGCTGGTTCTTCACACGGGGGGCAGAGTTTGGACCTGGAGCCGGAAAATGCTAATGCTAGTATGCTAACTCGCTAATTTATTTACTATGTTTACCATCATAGCTTAGCATGCTAACGTTAGCAGTTCTGCAGGTTTTCACCTGATGGTGGCGCTACATGAGACATGAATGAAGTTTAGTTACCACTTCCTGTCTCAAATTCAAACAAACCTGCGAAAAACAAACAACGTGTCGATGCATGAAGATCCGGACCCGGTTCTGGACTCTCGTCTTGGCACATTTTCGTTCACTTTGACGAGACGTCGAGTCTTTAGCCGTACCTGTGCTGCTCAAGGCTTTTTCAAAACCTGGAAAAGTCTTTTGAGGATCCTTGAAAGTCGTGCTACATCGGTGCACCTCCGGGTCTGTCCCAGTCCGTCCTGGTCCGCCCTGGTCTCTAATAACCTGAATTTGTCCAAATAATTTAAAAATTCCAACAAACAGAACCTGAACCGGACTCGATGCCGTGCGGGTCACATCGGGCTCCGTCGGTCTGGGTTCAACTTGCTGCTGTTGGAGGGGGTGATGGAGGAGGTGCAGTCCAGTTGTCGGTACAGTGCCCTGAGCTCCTTGACCTCCTCCAGAACCTCCCGGGCCTGACTCCACGCCGCCGCCGCCTCCTTCAGGAGTCTCTCCGCTTCAGCTCGAACTCCCTCCGACGATTCCTTCGCCTTGATCTTTCCACACTCTGCGGCCTCGCCGTCCACCTCCGCTCGCACCTCCGTCAGCAGCCGCTCCGTCTTCTCCAGCTTCTGGCTGATCAGCTCCTGTAGCTGGTTGACGGGCGCCACGGTACCGGCGCCAGCCAGTGGGTGGGTCGCCGCGGTCGTCTTGTTCTTTACAGCTTTGGTCTCAGAGTGCGTCAGGATCTCGTCCATGGATGCGCAGCGGTTTTTCTCCGCTGTCGTCAGGCGTTTTCCGGACTGCGGCGTTTGGGCGGGGTCCGTGTGCTCCCACACCACGACCACCTCCCGGGGGAGGCTCTGTGATTTCCCAGAAGCCTCGGCGGTCCTCGCAGACAGCGCGCCATCGGTTTTGGATCTGGGGCAGTCCGGGCTGAGCTCGGCTCCCTGAGGAGACCTCCCAGAGTCCTCCTCCTGGATCAGATCCAGAGTCAGCATCCCATCTGAGGACGAGGTGGATGCCTGCACACAAAGAGGTCGGATCAGTCCGAGCGGTACCACCGAAGAACCAACTCAAGGTCCACCTGCTGTGTCACATGGTCCAAATGTTCCATCAGAACCAGCCATCATGATTGAGCTGATGAAGACCATGTGACCTGCTCAGAAACAAACCAGTAAGCGGACCTTGAGTTGAGAGTTTCGGTTTGTAACGTAACATCAACATTTCATCAACGTTTCACCGACCACGGCGAGCAGGTGACCTCGGGTCGGCAGGCGCCGGTTGTGAGGAATCTTCACTCGATCTCGAGTCAGGTGAGACAGCTGAGCGTCCTCGACCGTCACCTGCAACAGACAGACCACAGACAGGAAGTGAGTCTGCCCTCAGCCAATCAGCACGCGCCTCATTAATATTCAACAGTTATTTAAACGCCTCCTCGTTCCTGATTGGCTCCTTCAAAAAACATAGACGATCAAACAAACAAGTTCAGAAGTCTTCACGAGTCACGGCGAGGATGACGATGGTCACGGCGCCCTCTACAGGCTCACATGGTGACATCACAACTGAGGACACACGATGTCGCTGTGACCTGACATGAATAGATTATTGATCAGTATTGATCAGAGTATTGATCAGTATTGATCAGAGTATTGATCAGAGTATTGATCAGAGTATTGATCAGAGTATTAATCAGAGTATTGATCAGAGTATTGATCAGTATTGATCAGAGTATTGATCAGAGTATTGATCAGTATTGATCAGAGTATTGATCAGAGTATTGATCAGAGTATTAATCAGAGTATTGATCAGAGTATTAATCAGAGTATTGATCAGTATTGATCAGAGTATTGATCAGAGTATTGATCAGTATTGATCAGAGTATTGATCAGATTATTGATCAGAGTATTGATCAGAGTATTGGTCAGATTATTGATCAGAGTATTGATCAGAGTATTGATCAGTATTGATCAGATTATTGATCATAGTATTGATCAGTATTGATCAGAGTATTGAACAGTATTGATCAGAGTATTGATCAGTATTGATCAGAGTATTGAACAGTATTGATCAGAGTATTGATCAGAGTATTGATCAGATTATTGATCAGTATTGATCAGAGTATTGATCAGTATTGATCAGAGTATTAATCAGAGTATTGATCAGTATTGATCAGATTATTGATCAGTATTGATCAGAGTATTGATCAGATTATTGATCAGAGTATTGATCAGAGTATTGATCAGAGTATTGATCAGTATTGATCAGATTATTGATCATAGTATTGATCAGTGTATTGATCAGATTATTGATCATAGTATTGATCAGTATTGATCAGATTATTGATCATAGTATTGATCAGATTATTGATCATAGTATTGATCAGTATTGATCAGAGTATTGATCAGATTATTGATCAGATTATTGATCAGAATATTGATCAGAGTATTGATCAGAGTATTGATCAGATTATTGATCAGTATTGATCAGAATATTGATCATAGTATTGATCAGATTATTGATCAGAGTATTGATCAGATCATTGATCAGTATTGATCATCATTGATCATCAGAGTATTGATCAGAGTCGGCTGGTGGAAAAGCTTGTTGACTGTATTAGCAGATTCTCCCACACTTCCTGTCTGCGAGCGAGGAAGCTGAAATAACCCAGTACACACAGGAAGTGACTTTCTACGTGGTTAGCACGTCTGAAGCCAGGAGGCTAAACTCAGACCGCAGGAAGTGACCAAATATGGTCAACAGCAGAAACAACAGACATCAGACTGCTAACTAGCTGCTGCTAAATTCATCCTCCGCTGAAAATAGTCCCAGACACAGACAGGCAGACAGACAGACAGGCAGACAGACAAGCAGACAGACAGACAGACAGACAGACAGACAGACAGACAGACAGGTTCACCTCGTCCAGGATTCTGTTCTTGGATCGGGTGATGGAGACGTTCAGGACGTTGATCCACGACTCTTTCTCCTCCGGACTGACGGCCAGGAACACCAGGTTAGGAACCTAACACACACACACACACGCACGCACACACACGCACACACGCACACACACACACGCACACACACACACACACACGCACACAATTACTTCTTTTAAATGTTGAAACTTTATTTAAAACGTCTTTGTTGTTAACGTGCACGTTTTCTTCTGTTAACACACACACACACTGTGATGTCCTCTGAAACCTCAGTGGGAGACTCATCACCAGGTGTGTGTGTGTGTAACTGAAGCTGCCACCTGTCTGTAGACACCTGATCCCACCCCAAGGCATTCTGGGTATTTCTGTTCAGTGTTTTCATTCAAACTGTTCCTGTCGTCTGATTGGATACATGAGACATGTGACTTCCTGTGAACACCTGAGACCATACTTAGAGGTGTACATACATATAGGTGTATATATATACAGGTGTACAGACATACAGGTGTATATATATACAGGTGTACAGACATACAGGTGTACATACATACAGGTGTATATATATACAGGTGTACAGACATACAGGTGTACATACATACAGGTGTATATATATACAGGTGTACATACATACAGGTGTACATACATACAGGTGTACAGACATACAGGTGTACAGACATACAGGTGTACATACATACAGGTGTATATATATACAGGTGTACAGACATACAGGTGTATATATATACAGGTGTACAGACATACAGGTGTACATACATACAGGTGTATATATATACAGGTGTACAGACATACAGGTGTACATACATACAGGTGTACAGACATACAGGTGTACATACATACAGGTGTATATATATACAGGTGTACAGACATACAGGTGTATATATATACAGGTGTACAGACATACAGGTGTACATACATACAGGTGTATATATATACAGGTGTACAGACATACAGGTGTACATACATACAGGTGTATATATACAGGTGTACATACATACAGGTGTACATACATACAGGTGTACAGACATACAGGTGTACATACATACAGGTGTACATACATACAGGTGTACATACATACAGGTGTATATATATACAGGTGTACAGACATACAGGTGTACATACATACAGGTGTATATATACAGGTGTACAGACATACAGGTGTACATACATACAGGTGTATATATATACAGGTGTACATACATACAGGTGTATATATATACAGGTGTACAGACATACAGGTGTATATATATACAGGTGTACATACATACAGGTGTATATATATACAGGTGTACAGACATACAGGTGTATATATATACAGGTGTACATACATACAGGTGTACATACATACAGGTGTATATATATACAGGTGTACAGACATACAGGTGTATATATATACAGGTGTACATACATACAGGTGTATATATATACAGGTGTACATACATACAGGTGTATATATATACAGGTGTACAGACATACAGGTGTATATATATACAGGTGTACATACATACAGGTGTACATACATATAGGTGTACATACATACAGGTGTACATACATACAGGTGTATATATATACAGGTGTACAGACATACAGGTGTACATACATACAGGTGTACATACATACAGGTGTATATATATACAGGTGTACAGACATACAGGTGTACAGACATACAGGTGTACAGACATACAGGTGTACAGACATACAGGTGTATATATACAGGTGTACAGACATACAGGTGTACAGACATACAGGTGTACATACATACAGGTGTATATATATACAGGTGTACAGACATACAGGTGTGCACACAATAAGGTGTAGGGACAGACAGGTGTACGGACATACAGGTGTACATACATACAGGTGTACATACATACAGGTGTACATACATACAGGTGTGCACACAATAAGGTGTAGGGACAGACAGGTGTACGGACAGACAGGTGTGCAGAGAGACAGGTGTACCGTGTTGCCCGGCGTGCTGACCCGCTGCAGTCTGAACTTGCTGTGGTTTTTTTTACTTCGACTTTTGTTCTTTCGGATCTCTTCACAGCGCTCGTAGTCCGACAGGTCCAGAACCTCGTCAGCCCGACCCAGCTCCTTCACCTGCAGGGAGACAGGTGAGACAAGAGGGACAGGTGAGACAGGTGAGACAGGAGAGACAGGTGAGACAGGTGAGACAGGAGAGACAGGTGAGACAGGTGAGACAGGTGAGACAAATCAAATCAATTTAGATTTTAGCTGAAAGCTCTGGCTCCCAATCTACTTTTGGAAACTATAGGAACCACAAGGAACCACAAGGAACCACAAGGAACCACAAGGAACCCAGCGTCCTGAGAGCGCAGTGTTCTAGAGGGGTAGTAAGGTATTATGAGCTTTTTTAGATGTGATGGTGTCTGACCATGAAGAGCTTTGTAAGTAAGGAGAAGAATTTAAATTCTATTCTAGATTTAATAGGGAGCCAATGCAAGGAAGCCAGAATGGGAGAGATGTGATCTCTGATCTTGGTTCCTGTCAGAACACGTGCAGCAGCATCTGAATTAACTGCAAAGTCCTCAGAGACTTATTGGAGCAGCCTGATAACAAAGAGTTACAATAGTCCAGCCTTGAAGTAACAAATGCGTGGACTAGTTTTTCTGCATCCGCCTGAGAGACAATGCGTCTGATTTTAGCGATGTTACGTAAGTGGAAGAATGCAGTCCTCGAAATTTGTTTTATGTGACGTTAAAGGACAAATCCTGATCAAAAACAACTCCAAGATTCTTTACAGTGGAGCTGGAGGCCAGGGTGATCCCATCTAAAGTAACTAAGTCTCTAGAAAGAGTTTCTGAGGTGTTTGGGTCCAATTACAAGAACTTCAGTTTTGTCTGAATTTAACATCAGAAAGTTGTAGGTCATCCAACTTTTTATATCCTTAAGGCATGCTTGGAGTTTAGTTAACTGATTGGGTGCATCAGGCTTGATCCATAAATATAATTGGGACAGATGAGACAGGTGAGCTGCTTGTCTTCAGCTGACAGTCTGTGTCACTTTAACATGTTTGTTTGGAGCCATGCTAACTGTTCCCTCTGTTTCCAGTCCTTGTGCTAAGCTAAGCTAACAGAGGAAGAAGTGAAGTCGGCTGCAGGTTTTCAAAATAAAATGCAAACTCAGTCAAATCAGACACAAGACAGATTTACATCAAGCTACAAACAGACTGTGACTGAGACTGAGACCAGCACGACGTGTATTAGAAACATTAAATTAATTATTGAATGTTGTTTCAGTTTAAAAGTCTCAGACTCTCATGAACTGGAAGCAGAAGGTAAACAAAGATCTACTTCCTGTTCCTGAAGTCTGTACTGCAGTAACCGTCTGTTATGAAGTATTTGTACTTCTACTCAAGTTAAAACTTTAATTTTCATCTGATCACAGAGCAGATGACGAGGCTCGATCAGCTGATATCAGAGGATCAACACATTCACAGCTGCTAATCCAGCTAACGTTAGCTAATGCTCGGCCAGGTGAACAGTCACACCTCTGCATGCTAACGTTACGTGCTAACGTTACGTGCTAACATCAACACAGATGAATCACTCCCTAACCTCGATATGGTCACTGCACGTATCCCACAATTCACCGCGACATGACCGAAGCAAGATATCCCATCATGCATTGCCAGAAGTTAAAATAAATATGTCAGCTGGAGCCAGCAGGGGGCGTAGTTTGACCGAGGACAGTTTATCGAATTAATAGGTGGGTTGCAGTTACGTCATCACGGGAGCGCGCGAATTTGAAGTGGTGGACAACTGGTGGCACAGCCCATTGATATCACAGTGTTTCCAGCTTCCACAATGCCTCAATTTTGTGCAGTTTTTGGCTGTTCAAGGCAAAGTCCAAACGTAGCCCGTATTAATATTACATTACTGTTGGCATTGGTATTGACATTTAACAACATAATACTCCACTGCGCTAGGCTACTACAAAGCTGTTAGATTTTTTTACACATACCTTTAACAAAGTGGTCGCCGCAGACACGAGCATCAGCAGTTTCAGCTCCCTTAGTCTTTAAACGAAGATTAGCTATCCACTTTTTACGTCGTTGTTCGGACAGTTTTTTCCATTTTTCACCTCTATGGACGATTACCTTAGGTACTCGGTAGTAACCCTTTCCCTTCTCTCGGTTAGACCGATTGGAACAGCCAAAAACTGCACAAAATTGAGGCATTGTGGAAGCTGAAAACACTGTGATATCAATGGGCTGTGCCACCAGTTGACCACCACTTAAGGTTCGCGCGCAGACGTGACGTAACGTGCAACCCACCTATTAAAGAAAATGATTTCTCCTCTAATTAAAAAGGCGCTAGAAAGTAAGCTGTCACTCACAACTTGAAGACGTCTTGCTAGTCTTAGAAGAGCAGTGCATCTTCTCCTCTCTATTCTAGTTTCCTCCTGATCATCAATAACTGAATTATTGATAAAACAAACACAGACTGACAGTAGACGGCATTTCTTTAGTGCTACAGGAGTTTTCTAGAATAACTGTGTGTGAGGAGCAGTACAACAGTCACCAGTTTATTCTATTGTTTATTTTATTACACATTTCAAAACAAGGCAATTTAAATTTCTACATTCATAAAAAAAAAGGTGTAAAACGAAAAGCATATAATTAAACATTCCAGGAGATTACACTGTAACGTTCTGTTACTAAAGAGCCAAGAGAATAAAATATAAAAATATGCTTAAATAGAAAACAAAACACGAAAATAAAACATACAGGACGGTAATCAAAAGACTAATTTAATAAAAATGCAGTAGTAAATGGACAAGACGACATTAATGTGTTACGTTTTAATTGTGTGACAGCAATGACGTAATTACCGGCGCCAAGAGAAGTGTCCGAAAGTGTCAGAACATTTTTTCTGCTGAGCTCATTATATAGTCCACTACATTTATTTCCCTATGTAGGGAATGAGTGAGTGATTTCGGACACAGCCTCACAGTCTCACCTGGGCTCAGACTCACCTCTCATTGGACGGTTTCAGACATCACGTGACTCATTATATTGACTCTACTTAAATAGATTTATTGAACGTGGAACAACGCAGAATGCACCTGAACAACAACATCACAGCCTGCACAGCCCGGCTAACGAACTGCTGCTGTTAGCTCAGTCTGTTAGCTGCTGTTAGCTCATGTTAGCTCAGTCTGTTAGCTGCTGTTAGCTCATGTTAGCTCAGTTTGTTAGCTGCTGTTAGCTCATGTTAGCTCAGTTTGTTAGCTGCTGTTAGCTCATGTTAGCTCAGTTTGTTAGCTGCTGTTAGCTCATGTTAGCTCCGTTTGTTAGCTGCTGTTAGCTCAGTCTGTTAGCTCATGTTAGCTCAGTCTGTTAGCTGCTGTTAACTCATGTTAGCTCAGTTTGTTAGCTGCTGTTAGCTCAGTTTGTTAGCTGCTGTTAGCTCATGTTAGCTCAGTCTGTTAGCTGCTGTTAGCTCAGTCTGTTAGCTCAGTCTGTTAGCTCATGTTAGCTCAGTTTGTTAGCTGCTGTTAGCTCAGTCTGTTAGCTGCTGTTAGCTCATGTTAGCTCAGTCTGTTAGCTGCTGTTAGCTCATGTTAGCTCAGTCTGTTAGCTGCTGTTAGCTCATGTTAGCTCAGTTTGTTAGCTCAGTCTGTTAGCTCAGTCTGTTAGCTCAGTCTGTTAGCTGCTGTTAACTCATGTTAGCTCAGTTTGTTAGCTGCTGTTAGCTCAGTTTGTTAGCTGCTGTTAGCTCATGTTAGCTCAGTCTGTTAGCTGCTGTTAGCTCAGTCTGTTAGCTCAGTCTGTTAGCTCATGTTAGCTCAGTTTGTTAGCTGCTGTTAGCTCAGTCTGTTAGCTGCTGTTAGCTCATGTTAGCTCAGTCTGTTAGCTGCTGTTAGCTCATGTTAGCTCAGTCTGTTAGCTGCTGTTAGCTCATGTTAGCTCAGTTTGTTAGCTCAGTCTGTTAGCTCAGTCTGTTAGCTCAGTCTGTTAGCTGCTGTTAGCTCAGTCTGTTAGCTGCTGTTAGCTCATGTTGGCTCAGTTTGTTAGCTGCTGTTAGCTCATGTTAGCTCAGTCTGTTAGCTGCTGTTAGCTCAGTCTGTTAGCTCAGTCTGTTAGCTCATGTTAGCTCAGTTTGTTAGCTGCTGTTAGCTCAGTCTGTTAGCTGCTGTTAGCTCATGTTAGCTCAGTCTGTTAGCTGCTGTTAGCTCATGTTAGCTCAGTCTGTTAGCTGCTGTTAGCTCATGTTAGCTCAGTTTGTTAGCTCAGTCTGTTAGCTCAGTCTGTTAGCTCAGTCTGTTAGCTGCTGTTAGCTCATGTTGGCTCAGTTTGTTAGCTGCTGTTAGCTCATGTTAGCTCAGTCTGTTAGCTGCTGTTAGCTCATGTTAGCTCAGTCTGTTAGCTGCTGTTAGCTCATGTTAGCTCAGTTTGTTAGCTGCTGTTAGCTCAGTCTGTTAGCTCAGTCTGTTAGCTCAGTTTGTTAGCTGCTGTTAGCTCATGTTAGCTCAGTTTGTTAGCTGCTGTTAGCTCATGTTAGCTCAGTCTGTTAGCTGCTGTTAGCTCATGTTGGCTCAGTTTGTTAGCTGCTGTTAGCTCATGTTAGCTCAGTTTGTTAGCTGCTGTTAGCTCATGTTGGCTCAGTTTGTTAGCTGCTGTTAGCTCATGTTAGCTCAGTTTGTTAGCTGCTGTTAGCTCATGTTAGCTCAGTTTGTTAGCTGCTGTTAGCTCATGTTGGCTCAGTTTGTTAGCTGCTGTTAGCTCATGTTAGCTCAGTTTGTTAGCTGCTGTTAGCTCATGTTGGCTCAGTTTGTTAGCTGCTGTTAGCTCAGTTCGTTAGCCGGGCTGTGCAGGCTGTGATGTTGTTGTTCAGGTGCATTCTGCGTTGTTCCACGTTCAATAAATCTAATTAAGTTGAGTCAATATAACGAGTCACGTGATGTCTGAAACCGTCCAATGAGAGGTGAGTCTGAGCTCAGGTGAGACTTTATCTGTGTTGACGTTAGCACGTAACGTTAGCACGTAACGTTAGCATGCAGAGGTGTGACTGTTCACCTGGCCGAGCATTAGCTAACGTTAGCTGGATTAGCAGCTGTGAATGTGTTGATCCTCTGATATCAGCTGATCGAGCCTCGTCATCTGCTCTGTGATCAGCTGTTCATTGTGCTGAGGGTGATCATGTTCCTGCAGACAGGAAGTCCAACACACACACACACACACACACACACACACACACACACACACACAGAGAGTCATGTTTCCACACAGAGGACGCTAATGCTAACCCTGAAAACAAAATGATCCACGTTATGAGGACGACACACAACCCCAGTAATACACACTACAGCTGTGTGTGTGTGTGTGTGTGTGTGTGTGTGTGTGTGTGTGTGTGTGTGTGGTAGGTGTGGCCTCTCTCCCAGGATGTCTCAGTTTAAAGTTGGTTAATAATGGATGCTGTTTCCATGGAGATTAATGAGCTGAAGTTAACCTGCTGTGTGTGTGTGTGTGTGTGTGTGTGTGTGTGAGTGTGTGTGTGACTGTGTGTGTGTGTGTGTGTGTGTGAGTGTGTGTGTGAGTGAGTGTGTGTGTGAGTGTGTGTGTGACTGTGTGTGTGTGTGTGTGTGTGTGAGTGTGTGTGTGTGTGAGTGTGTGTGTGAGGTCAGTCAGTCCTCCCCTCAGGCTGTAACAACCTGTTGATGTCACTCTGCCTGCATCATCAGTCACATAATCAATACTGAGCGTCCAGAGCAGCAGCTGACATCAGGTGACCTCTGACCCGTTTACAGTCAGTGTTTTATTTTGAAAGTCTGATCTGTTAAAATAAAATAATAATATATTTTATATTATTATCACTGAGACGAACATCACGACACAACACGACAAAACTGAGTTTATTTCAGCGAGGAGACGAAAGAGGAAGAGACGTCTGAAACAGGAAGTTTTATTTTGGTAAATTTAAAGCAGATGTGGTGTGTGTGTGTGTGTGTGTGTGTGTTGTCACACACATTTCTATTCCTGGTGATGCTGACAAGAAGAACCAATCATGCAGATGTCCTAATTTGGTCCTGAGACAGTTTTCACGAGTCATGTGACAGCTGACATCTGATTGGTCAGAGATAAAAAATTAAAAAAACATGTGTTAAAAAAGTGGAACTTGAACGCACCACAAAGACCAACAGGAACTGACATCACTCAAACATAAAATCAGAACCAAAGGAACCAAAACTTGAACAAGAACCAAAGAACCTGAACAAGAACCAGAGGACCTGAACGAGAACCAGAGAACCTGAACAAGAACCTGAACAAGAACCCGAGGACCTGACAAGAACCTGAACAAGAATCTGCACAAGAACCTGAACAAGAACCAAAGGACCTGAACAAGAACCTGAACAAGAATCTGAACAAGAACCAATGGATCTGAACAAGAACCAAAGGACCTGAACAAGAACCTGAACAAGAATCTGAACAAGAACCAATGGATCTGAACAAGAACCAAAGGACCTGAAGAAGAACCTGAACAAGAATCAAAGGACCTGAACAAGAACCTGAACAAGAATCTGAACAAGAACCAATGGATCTGAACAAGAACCAAAGGACCTGAAGAAGAACCTGAACAAGAATCAAAGGACCTGAACAAGAACCAAAGGACCTGAACAAGAATCTGAACAAGAACCTGAAAAAGAACCAAAGGCCCCGAACAAGAATCTAAACAAGAACCAAAGGACCTGAACAAGAATCTGAACAAGAACCAAAGGCCCCGAACAAGAATCTAAACAAGAACCAAAGGTACTGAACAAGAATCTGAACAAGAACCAAAGGTACTGAACAAGAATCTGAACAAGAACCAAAGGACCTGAAAAAGAACCAAAGGACCTGAAGAAGAACCTGAACAAGAATCAAAGGACCTGAACAAGAACCAAAGGACCTGAACAAGAACCAAAGGACCTGAACAAGAATCTGAACAAGATCCAAAGCAACAAAAACCTGAAGAAAAGCCTGATCAAGCACAAGATATGATTCAATTCATAAGGTTACAGCATGGTGTTCCACTGGTTCTAACAGAATATTTTGGATATGATAAGGTTCCTCATGAAGCTTCTCAAGTTTCTCTCTTAACAAACATTCTTTTTAGAACATTATGTAGTAGATAAAGGTTCTATGAGAATGTTCTACAGTAGATAAAGGTTCTATGAGAACATTCTGAAGTAAATAAAGGTTCTATGAAGATATTCTGTAATAGATAAAGGTTCTATGAGGATGTTCTGTAATAGATAAAGTTTCTATGAGGATGTTCCGCATTAGATAAATGTTCTATGAGGATGTTCTGTAATAGATAATGGTTCTATGAGGATGTTCTGTAATAGATAAAGTTTCTATGAGGATGTTCCGCATTAGATAAATGTTCTATGAGGATGTTCTGTAATAGATAAAGGTTCTATGAGGATGTTCTGTAATAGATAAAGGTTCTATGACGATGTTCTGTAATAGATAAAGTTTCTATGAAGATATTCTGTAATAGATAAAGGTTCTATGAGGATGTTCTGCAGTAGATAAAGGTTCTATGAGGATGTTCTGCAGTAGATAAAGGTTCTATGAGGATGTTCTGTAATAGATAAAGTTTCTATGACGATATTCTGCAGTAGATAAAGGTTCTATGAGGATGTTCTGTAATAGATAAAGGTTCAATGAGGATGTTCTGTAATAGATAAAGGTTCAATGAGGATGTTCTGTAATAGATAAAGGTTCTATGAGGATGTTCTGCAGTAGATAAGTGTTTTATGAGAATGTTCTGCAGTAGATAAGTGTTTTATGAGAATGTTCTGCAGAAGATAAAGGTTCTATGAGGATGTTCTGCAGTAGATAAGTGTTTTATGAGAATGTTCTGCAGTAGATAAAGGTTCTATGAGGATGTTCTGCTGTAAATAAGTGTTTTATGAGAATGTTCTGCAGTAGATAAAGGTTCTATGAGGATGTTCTGCTGTAAATAAGTGTTTTATGAGAATGTTCTGCAGTAGATAAGTGTTTTATGAGAATGTTCTGCAGAAGATAAAGGTTCTATGAGGATGGTCTGTAATAGATAAAGGTTCTATGAGGACGTTCTGCCCTGTGTGGGGTGCAGCAGTGAAACCGGAGCTCTCGGTGTGTCTGCCGCTCACACTGTAACTCGACTCTGGCAGAATGACGCTGTAGAAAGTCCAACAGAAACTTTCTGTTTTCAGTCACAACCAAAACAACAACAGAACGCAGAGGAACCACAAACAGTACTCACAGAGTGCTCACAGAGTACTCACAGGAACACAGAGTACTCTGGTGTTCTCCTCAAATAACTCTGTGTTTTTAAATGAACTGAATCCTCAGTCTGACACACAGAACTGTTTAGAGCAGAACCGGATCAGAGCAGAACCGGATCAGGTGGTTCTCAGTAGACCCCGCTTTAACTCTGTCATGTTAAATCTGTTAATGAGCCCTGATGACATCACAGGAATACACACTGCGTTGTTACTGTGGTGATAATTAAAGATCAGACCTGTGATCAGTGATAAATCATCAGGTGAGTCGTCACCTGTAGGCTCCGCCCCCTCTGACTCACCTCCTTCTCACAGATGAACAGCTGATCTCCTCTCAGAACCACGAAGCGGTTCTTCCAGATCTCTCTGAAGATTCCTTTCCCGCAGAACTTCCGGATCCAGCCGACCTTCTCGGGCTGAAGGTGCTGCTGCGCCGAGTCCTGCGGGCCCTGAAACAGGAAACAGGAAGCTTTCAGAGGAGCCTCATCAGGTAACGAGCTTCTTCGTGTGTGTTTGTTAAACGTTCTGTGAATGTCGGTTTTAGATCAACAATAATGTAAATGTGAGAAACACACACTGTAACACAACTCAAACACAGTAATACTACAGTAATACACAGTGGTACATCAAAAATCAGTCAGCTGATTAATTTGATTTAAAATCAGTTTGAATGTTTCAAAATAAAATAAATCAGTATTAGTATTAGTTGTATTATTAGTCGTAGTATTAGTCGTAGTAGTCATAGTATTAGTAGTATTAGTCGTAGTATTAATCGTAGTAATCGTAGTATTAGTTGTAGTATTAATTGTAGTATTAATTGTTGTAGTCGTAGTATTAGTCGTAGTATTAATCGTAGTAGTCGTAGTATTAGTCGTAGTATTAATCGTAGTAGGCATAGTATTAGTCGTAGTATTAGTAGTAGTAGTCGTAGTATTAGTAGTCGTATTAGTAGTCGTAGAATTAGTAGTAGTAGTCGTAGTATTAGTAGTAGTAGTAGTCGTAGTATTAGTCTTAGTATTAGTAGTCGTAGTATTAGTAGTAGTAGTCGTAGTATTAGTCGTAGTATTAATAGTAGTAGTCGTAGTATTAGTAGTAGTAGTCGTAGTAGTAGTCGTAGTATTAGTAGTAGTAGTAGTAGTAGTATTAGTCGTAGTAGTAGTAG
Organism: Larimichthys polyactis; assembly: GCA_018985215.1. Lineage (NCBI taxonomy): Eukaryota > Metazoa > Chordata > Actinopteri > Sciaenidae > Larimichthys > Larimichthys polyactis. The sequence continues at coordinate 20,306 of JAFMOB010000265.1, forward strand.
TCGTAGTATTAGTAGTAGTAGTCGTAGTATTAGTCTTAGTATTAGTAGTCGTAGTATTAGTAGTAGTAGTCGTAGTATTAGTCGTAGTATTAGTAGTAGTAGTCGTAGTATTAGTAGTAGTAGTCGTAGTAGTAGTCGTATTAATCGTAGTAGTGTCGTAGATTAGTAGTAGTAGTCGTAGTATTAGTCGTAGTAGTAGTAGTAGTAGTCGTAGTAGTAGTCGTATTAATCGTAGTAGTCGTAGTATTAGTAGTAGTAGTCGTAGTAGTCGTAGTAAGTAGTCGTAGTAGTCGTAGTAGTCGTAGTAGTAGTGTCGTAGTAATAGTCGTATTTATCGTAGTATTAGTAGTAGTGTAGTAGTAGTAGTCGTAGTAGTAGTAGTGTCGTATTAGTCGTAGTATTAATCGTAGTAGGCATAGTATAGTCGTAGTATTAGTAGTAGTAGTCGTAGTATTAGTCGTAGTATTAGTAGTCGTAGAATTAGTAGTAGTATTCGTAGTATTAGTAGTAGTAGTATTCGTTATTAGTCTAGTATTAGTAGTCGTAGTATTATTAGTAGTCGTAGTATTAGTCGTAGTATTGTAGTAGTAGTTCGTAGTATTAGTAGTAGTAGTCGTAGTAGTAGTCGTAGTATAGTAGTAGTAGTAGTAGTATAGTAGTATTAGGTCGTAGTAGTAGTAGTTCGTATTAGTAGTAGTAGTCGTAGTATTAGTCTGTATTAGTAGTAGTATTAGTAGTAGTAGTCGTAGTATTAGTCGTAGTATTAGTAGTAGTAGTCGTAGTATTAGTAGTAGTAGTAGTAGTAGTAGTCGTAGTAGTAGTAGTCGTAGTAGTAGTAGTCGTATTAATCGTAGTCGTCGTATATTAGTAGTAGTAGTCGTAGTATTAGTCGTAGTAGTAGTAGTAGTAGTCGTAGTAGTAGTCGTATTAATCGTAGTAGTCGTAGTATTAGTAGTAGTAGTCGTAGTAGTAGTCGTAGTAGTAGTAGTAGTCGTAGTAGTAGTCGTAGTAGTCGTAGTAGTAGTAGTCGTAGTAGTAGTCGTATTTATCGTAGTATTAGTAGTAGTCGTAGTAGTAGTAGTCGTAGTAGTAGTAGTCGTAGTAGTAGTCGTATTAATCGTAGTAGTCGTAGTATTAGTAGTAGTAGTCGTAGTATTAGTCGTAGTAGTAGTAGTAGTAGTAGTCGTAGTAGTAGTAGTAGTAGTCGTAGTAGTAGTCGTATTAATCGTAGTAGTCGTAGTATTAGTAGTAGTAGTCGTAGTATTAGTCGTAGTAGTCGTAGTATTAGTCGTAGTAGTAGTAGTCGTAGTAGTAGTCGTAGTAGTAGTCGTATTAATCGTAGTAGTCGTAGTATTAGTAGTAGTAGTCGTAGTAGTAGTCGTATTAATCGTAGTAGTCGTAGTATTAGTAGTAGTAGTCGTAGTAGTAGTCGTATTAATCGTAGTAGTCGTAGTATTAGTAGTAGTAGTCGTAGTATTAGTCGTAGTAGTCGTAGTATTAGTCGTAGTAGTCGTAGTATTAGTCGTAGTAGTAGTAGTCGTAGTAGTAGTCGTAGTATTGCTGGTGTTAGGTTGTGATCTCTGAACTTTGAGCTGTTTGATTTCAGATGATTTTTACTCTGTGTGTTTTCTCCTGTAAAGTACAAAAACTTCTGATACACAGAGTATTACTGTGTTTCTGATATTTATATTTATCGTTATTCTGACGTTGTTTTAAGGCTGTTTTAACGTTGTTCTAACGTTTTTTAGTTATTCTGACGTTGTTTTAAGGCTGTTTTAACGTTATTTTAACATTATTCTAATATTTTAACGCTGTTTTAAGGTTATTTTAAAGTTATTCTAACGTTTTTTTAAGGTTATTCTGACGTTATTTTAAAGTTATTCTGACGTTGTTTTAAGGTTGTATTAAGGCTGTTTTTAACGTTATTCTAACGTTTTTTAGTCATTCTGACGTTGTTTTAAGGTTATTCTGACGTTATTTTAACGTTGTTTTAAGGTTATTCTGACGTTGTTTTAACGTTGTTTTAAGGTTATTCTGACGTTGTTTTAACGTTGTTTAAAGGTTATTCTGACGTTGTTTTAACGTTGTCTTAAGGTTTATTCTGACGTTGTTTAACGTTGTTTTAAGGTTATTCTGACGTTGTTTTAACGTTGTCTTAAGGTTATTCTGACGTTGTTTTAACGTTGTCTTAAGGTTATTCTGACGTTGTTTTAACGTTGTTTAAAGGTTATTCTGACGTTGTTTTAACGTTGTTTTAAGGTTATTCTGACGTTGTTTTAACGTTGTTTAAAGGTTATTCTAACGTTATTCTAACGTTGTTTTAACGTTGTTTAAAGGTTATTCTAACGTTATTCTAACGTTGTTTTAACGTTGTTTAAAGGTTATTCTAACGTTGTTTTAAGGTTGTCTTAAGGTTATTCTGACGTTGTTTTAACGTTGTTTAAAGGTTATTCTAACGTTATTCTAACGTTGTTTTAACGTTGTTTAAAGGTTATTCTAACGTTATTCTAACGTTGTTTTAACGTTGTTTAAAGGTTATTCTGACGTTGTTTTAACGTTGTCTTAAGGTTATTCTGACGTTGTTTTAACGTTGTTTAAAGGTTATTCTGACGTTGTTTTAACGTTGTCTTAAGGTTATTCTGACGTTGTTTTAACGTTGTTTAAAGGTTATTCTAACGTTATTCTAACGTTGTTTTAACGTTGTCTTAAGGTTATTCTAACGTTGTTTTAACGTTGTCTTAAGGTTATTCTAACGTTGTTTTAACGTTGTTTTAACGTTGTTTAAAGGTTATTCTGACGTTGTTTTAACGTTGTTTAAAGGTTATTCTAACGTTATTCTGACGTTGTTTTAACGTTGTTTAAAGGTTATTCTGACGTTGTTTTAACGTTGTTTAAAGGTTATTCTGACGTTGTTTTAACGTTGTCTTAAGGTTATTCTAACGTTATTCTGACGTTGTTTTAACGTTGTTTAAAGGTTATTCTAACGTTGTTTTAAGGTTGTCTTAAGGTTATTCTAACGTTGTTTTAACGTTGTTTTAACGTTATTCTGACGTTATTTTAACGTTGTTTTAAGGTTATTCTGACGTTGTTTTAACGTTGTTTAAAGGTTATTCTAACGTTATTCTAACGTTGTTTTAACGTTGTTTAAAGGTTATTCTAACGTTATTCTAACGTTGTTTTAACGTTGTAAAGGTTACTTCTACGTTGTTTAAGGTTGTCTTTAAGGTTATTCTAACGTTGTTTAACGTTGTTTTAACGTCTATTCTGACGTTATTTTACCGTTGTTTTAAGGTTATTCTGACGTTGTTTTAACGTTGTTTAAAGGTTATTCTAACGTTATTCTAACGTTGTTTTAACGTTGTTTAAAGGTTATTCTAACGTTATTCTACGTTGTTTTAACGTTGTTTAAAGGTTATTCTAACGTTGTTTAAGGTTGTCTTAAGGTTATTTCGTAAAGTTGTTTTAACGTGTTTTTAACGTTATTCTGACGTTATTTTAACGTTGTTTTAAGGTTATTCTGACGTTGTTTTAACGTTGTTTAAAGGTTATCTAACGTTATTCTAACGTTGTTTTAACGTTGTTTAACGGCTTATTCTAACGTTATTCTAACGTTGTTTTAACGTTGTTTAACGGTTATTCTGACGTTGTTTTTAACGTTGGTCTAAGGTTATTCTGGACGTTGTTTAAAGTTGTCTTAAGGTTATTCTAACGTGTTTTAACGTTGTCTTAAGGTTATTCTAACGTTGTTTTAACGTTGTTTAAAGGTTATTCTGACGTTGTTTTAACGTTGTCTTAAGGTTATTCTAACGTTGTTTTAACGTTGTTTAAAGGTTATTCTGACGTTGTTTTAACGTTGTCTTAAGGTTATTCTGACGTTGTTTTAACGTTGTCTTAAGGTTATTCTGACGTTGTTTTAACGTTGTTTAAAGGTTATTCTGACGTTGTTTTAACGTTGTTTAAAGGTTATTCTGACGTTGTTTTAACGTTGTTTAAAGGTTATTCTGACGTTGTTTTAACGTTGTTTAAAGGTTATTCTGACGTTGTTTTAACGTTGTTTAAAGGTTATTCTGACGTTGTTTTAACGTTGTCTAAGGTTATTCTGACGTTGTTTTAACGTTGTTTAAAGGTTATTCTGACGTTGTTTTAACGTTGTTTAAAGGTTATTCTAACGTTGTTTTAACGTTGTCTTAAGGTTATTCTGACGTTGTTTTAACGTTGTTTAAAGGTTATTCTAACGTTGTTTTAACGTTGTTTAAAGGTTATTCTAACGTTGTTTTAACGTTGTCTTAAGGTTATCTAACGTTATCTACGTTTTAAACGGTGTTCTTAAGGTTTATTCTATACTTTTTCTAACGTTGTTTTAACGTTTGTTTAAGGTTATTCTAACGTTGTTCTAACGTTTTTTTTTTAACGTTGTGTTAAGGTTATTCTAACGTTATTCTAACGTTGTTTAACGTTGTTTAAAGGTTATTCTAACGTTGTTCTAACGTTGTTTTAACGTTGTTTAAAGGTTATTCTAACGTTGTTCTAACGTTGTTTTAACGTTGTTTAAAGGTTATTCGAACGTTGTTTTAACGTTGTCTTAAGGTTATTCTAACGTTGTTTTAACGTTGTTTAAAGGTTATTCTGACGTTGTTTTAACGTTGTTTAAGGTTATTCTGACGTTGTTTTAACGTTGTTTAAAGGTTATTCTGACGTTGTTTTAACGTTGTTAAAAGGTTATTCTAACCGTGTTTTAAACGTTGTGCTTAAGGTTATTCTGACGTTGTTTTAACGTTGTTTTAAAGGTTATTCTGACGTTGTTTTAAACGTTGTCTTAAGGTTATTCTGACGTTGTTTAACGCTTGTTTAAAGGTTATTCTGACGTTGTTTTAACGTTGTTTAAAGGTTATTCTAACGTTGTTTTAACGTTGTCTTACGGTTATTCTGACGTTGTTGTAACGTTGTTTAACGGTTATTCTGACGTTGTTTTAACGTTGTCTTAAGGTTATTTCTGACGTTGTTTTAACTTTGTTTAAAGGTTATTCTGACGTTGTTTTAAACGGTTGTTTAAAAGGTTATTCTAACCGTGTTTTAACGTTGTCTTAAGGTTATTCTAACGTTATTCTAACGTTGTTTTAACGTTGTTTAAAGGTTATTCTGACGTTATTCTAACGTTGTTTTAACGTTGTCTTAACGTTATTCTAACGTTATTCTAACGTTGTTGTGTTGTTCCGGTCCTCCGCTCCCTCCGGTGCGCTCCGCTCGTGTTCCCGGGCTGTAACGGGATCTGCTGCCTCTTTAACCGGCTGAACGTTTCCTCATTAATCTCTGATGATTATTAAACTTTAAACTTTTTAATTTTTTATCTCTAAAACTATTCTAATCGCCGTGCTCTTATTCTGAAACCCGGAAGACGGGTCCAGTCCCAGCTAACGGCCGTTGTTCCCTTCAAAATAAAAGCTTCAGATTAATCCCGGGGCTTTTGTTCCTCGAGCTTCGGTTTCACGTCATAAAGCGGAACCGTCACGAGCCGCCGGGGCCCGGTGTCGGTTCCGCTGACACTCACCCGTTTCCCGGAGTTGCTCTTCTTCATGCTGGCCGCTGTCAGGCTGCCGGTGGCGGGCTGCTGTCGGTACTTCACCCACTTTCACGGTAACTCCGTTATCCTCACAAAGAGCCGCGGACCGGCGGGAGAGCAGCTCAAAGCGGGTCAGAAACTGTCCAAGTCCGGCGCAGAGGACCGGAGCCTCCGCCTCAGCCCCGCCGCTCCTCAGCTGTTGTCCTCGGTGTGACTCTGCTCGTCGCTCCGCTGCTCCGTGCTGCTGCTGCCGGGCTCCGCTGCGCTCTGACCGGCCAGGAGCCGCTCTGTGAGTCGGTGTCCGGTTACTCCTCCTCCTCCTCCTCCTCCGGACTCCCTGCTGGCTCAGCGGCTCCTCGGCAGCCCCACAGCGCCCCCACAGACAGAGCCCCGGTATAGTAACTTTAATACATGTACATGTAATCAGATTACCTCAGACTGAGAGTAAAAGTACAAAGAAAATATTACTTCAAATTCTAACAATACTTTGAATATCATCAACAACAACAATAAATATGATCAAAAATACTGACGTCTCTAATCAGCAGCTGAGACCTCAGACCTGGTCTGTGATCCTTGATCCGGATCAGTGTAATCTGGTTCTGAGTGGTCTGGATGTGACCAGATGTTTGACTCATTAAAGTGGGTCAGACCTGCAGATTATCACATGATCGCCTCATTAAAGAACTAAACAACAACAAGAGTCTGCGGTCATACCAAGACGTGATCCAGGATCGGGAACCAGGACCCACCTGAGGTCCAAGAGCCAACCACAGAAGAAGATCCACAGAAGAATAACCACAGGAGAAGAACCACAGGGATGATCCACAGGAGAAGAACCACAGGAGAAGATCTACAGGAGAAGATCCACAGGAGAAGAACCACAGGAGAAGATCCACAGGAGAAGATCCACAGGAGAAGATCCACAGGAGAAGAACCACAGGAGAAGATCTACAGGAGAAGATCCACAGGAGAAGAACCACAGGAGAAGATCCACAGGAGAAGATCCACAGGAGAAGAACCACAGGAGAAGAACCACAGGAGAAGATCCACAGGAGAAGATCCACAGGAGAAGATCCACAGGAGAAGAACCACAGGAGAAGATCCACAGGAGAAGATCCACAGAAGAAGAACCACAGGAGAAGATCCAACGGAGAAGATCCACTGGAGAAGATCCACGGGAGAAGAACCACAGGAGAAGAACCACAGGAGAAGAACCACAGGAGAAGAACCACAGGAGAAGATCCACAGAAGAAGAACCACAGGAGAAGATCCACAGGAGAAGATCCACAGGAGAAGAACCACAGGAGAAGATCCACAGGAGAAGAACCACAGGAGAAGATCCACAGGAGAAGATCCACAGGAGAAGATCCACAGGAGAAGAACCACAGGAGAAGAACCACAGGGATGATCCACAGGAGAAGATCCACAGAAGAAGATCCACAGGAGAAGAACCACAGGAGAAGATCCACAGGAGAAGAACCACAGGAGAAGAACCACAGGAGAAGAACCACAGGAGAAGATCCACAGAAGAAGAACCACAGGAGAAGATCCACAGGAGAAGAACCACAGGAGAAGAACCACAGGAGAAGATCCAACGGAGAAGATCCAACGGCGAAGATCCACGGGAGAAGATCCACGGGAGAAGAACCACAGGAGAAGATCCAACGGAGAAGATCCAACGGAGAAGATCCACGGGAGAAGATAGACAGGAGAAGATCCACGGGAGAAGATCCACGGGAGAAGAACCACGGGAGAAGAACCACGGGAGAAGAACCACGGGAGAAGATCCACGGGAGAAGAACCACGGGAGAAGAACCACGGGAGAAGATCCACGGGAGAAGATCCACGGGAGAAGAACCACGGGAGAAGATTCACGGGAGAAGATCCACAGGAGAAGATCCACAGAAGAAGATCCACAGGAGAAGATCCACAGGAGAAGAACCACAGGAGAAGATCCACAGGAGAAGAACCACAGAAGAAGAACCACAGGGATGATCCACAGGAGAAGATCCACAGGAGAAGATTCACAGAAGAAGATTCACAGGAGAAGAACCACAGGAGAAGATCCACAGGAGAAGAACCACAGAAGAAGAACCACAGGAGAAGAACCACAGGAGAAGAACCACAGGGATGATCCACAGGAGAAGATCCACAGGAGAAGATTCACAGAAGAAGATCCACAGAAGAAGATCCACGGGAGAAGAACCACGGGAGAAGAACCACGGGAGAAGATCCACAGAAGAAGATTCACAGGAGAAGATCCACAGGAGAAGATCCACAGACCTGATTGGTTGCAGGTCTGTCCGTTGATGTCAGGGCGTGTAAACGTCAAACTAAATTATTAATTAAACTGAAGTGAATTAAAGTTCTTCATGTTGTAAACAGATACTTTGTGTTTTTTGTACTTTTACTATCATACATGTAGTTTATAAAATAACTGTTGGCTCAACATTCACAGTCGTGTCACATCCCTCTAAAACACATAAACCTGAAACAGGTGCAGCAGCTGACAGACAGCTGACACACACCTGTTGGACTTCTTCTAGTTTTCAAAGTTTCACTGAACAAAGTCAAAACTTCCTCTGTGATCGTAGAATGTTTCTTCTCAATATGTGTCTCTATTCAAAATCTAATTAAATCAAATTAAAAACCAGATTAAAAATGTCAAAACCCTGTTTGTTTTATTAGCAGACATCAAATCTTTGAATCATTCAGCTGATCAGGAAAAAAACTTTAATGAAACGTTCATCAAACCTTTAGTCAGAAAAGTACAATTATGTTTCGTCCAGATGAACCAGCTCTAAAAACGTCATCGAGTAAGTTCAACACAGATTTAAAAAGCAATAAACACAAAGGGAACATTAAAGAAACATTCAGGGAACATTCAAGGAACATTCAGGGAACATTACAGGAACATTAAGGGATGATTCAGGGAACATTTAAGGAGCATTAAATGAACATTAGGGGAACATTAAAGAAACATTAAGGGAACATTAAAGGAACATTCAGGGAACATTAAAGGGACATTAGAGAAACATTAAAGGAACATTAAGGGAACATTAAAGAAACATTCAGGGAACATTAAAGGAACATTCAGGGAACATTAAAGAAACATTAAGGGAACATTAAAGTTACATTCAGGGAACATTATGGGAACATTAAAGAAACATTAAGGGAACATTAAAGAAACATTAAGGGAACATTAAAGTTACATTCAGGGAACATTAGGGGAACATTAAAGAAACATTAAGGGAACATTAAAGAAACATTAAGGGAACATTAAAGAAACATTCAGGGAACATTAAAGGAACATTAAAGAAACATTAAGGGAACATTAAAGAAACATTAAGGGAACATTAAAGAAACATTCAGGGAACATTAAAGGAACATTAAAGAAACATTAAGGGAACATTAAGGGAACATTAAAGGAACATTAAAGAAACATTAAGGGAACATTAAAGTTACATTCAGGGAACATTAGGGGAACATTAAAGGGACATTAGAGAAACATTAAAGGAACATTAAGGGAACATTAAAGTTACATTCAGGGAACATTAAGGGAACATTAAAGGGACATTCAGGGAACATTAGGGGAACATTAAAGGGACATTAGAGAAACATTAAAGGAACATTAAAGGAACATTAAAGAAACATTCAGGGAACATTAAAGGAACATTAAAGAAACATTAAGGGAACATTAAGGGAACATTAAAGGAACATTAAAGAAACATTAAGGGAACATTAAAGTTACATTCAGGGAACATTAGGGGAACATTAAAGGGACATTAGAGAAACATTAAAGGAACATTAAGGGAACATTAAAGTTACATTCAGGGAACATTAAGGGAACATTAAAGGGACATTCAGGGAACATTAGGGGAACATTAAAGGGACATTAGAGAAACATTAAAGGAACATTAAAGGAACATTAAAGAAACATTCAGGGAACATTAGGGGAACATTAAAGGGACATTAGAGAAACATTAAAGGAACATTAAGGGAACATTAAAGAAACATTCAGGGAACATTAAAGGGACATTAGAGAAACATTAAAGAAACATTAAGGGAACATTAAAGGAACATTAAAGAAACATTCAGGGAACATGGCCTTTGATTGGCTCCCATCAGCTGTCAATCACAGTGTGGTTTTCACTGATGCTTGTCGTCTTGGTGGGGACGCTATAGTACACTTCCTGTTTCCCATCAGGGTTAAGGTCAGAGGTCAACATGTGTCCTCTAATCTGACCAATCGGGCGCTCTCCTCCCACAGCCTCCTCGCCACCTCGTCATCCCGACCCTCTGGAGCTACTTCCTTCTCTGCACAGTCACTGAAAAACACAAAGCAGCTTCTTATGGTGATTTTATGAGGACGTCTCATTGATTTACATCAACCTCCTGCAGGCTGATGCTCAAACCATCAACAAACCATCCACAAACCTTCAACAAACCTTCAACAAACCATCAAACCTTTAACAAACCTTCAACAAACCATCAAACCTTTAACAAACCTTCATCAATGAATAATAATGACTTGACCACTAGAGGGAGTCTGTTACCTGATGGAGAGCTCACGACTCACAGAACAACCAAACAAGACAAAACAGGATATAAACAATATAGATTATTATTTTATATATATAAAATATATATGAAATAAAATATGGAGGACGCATCAGGAACATCACATCACCTACGAAGTGACGGAGAGTTTGAATTATAACGTCTGTCCTTATGGGGACCTGCTGGTCATCGCAGAGTGTGGGTCCCCATAATGTAGTTAAACAGGAAACACACACACTAAATGAAGTTATTAAAGAAATTACATCAAAATAATTAAAAGTGTCTGTCTGCCTGTCTGCCTGTCAGTGGAGGTGTCTTCTTTGTCCTTGTACCTGAAGTATCTCCCGGACAGTTCCTCCAGGCCGGGCGTCACAGCACAGTACACGGTGGTCTGACTGCCCTGTGCGGGAGTCTTCATGAGCAGCAGGGACGGAGGAATCAGCAGGAGGCCCAGCACGGGGAACGAGCTCTGGAAGTGACGACCCAGTTCAGTAAAGATCACACCCGGGTGGAGACAGAACGACGACACGCCGGAGCCTGAAGGGGACACCGAGGTAGAAAAAACACAGGTACATCTGAACAACCAATCATATTACAGCTCTGAATGTTTCTGATGTTTAGTGTTTGTGAGGACCTCTGAATGTTTCTGATGTTTAGTGTTTGTGAGGACCTCTGAGTCTTCTGGCGAGTTCTCTGGTGAACAGGATGTTTGCCAGTTTGCTCTGTTTGTAGCTCTGCAGAGAGCTGTACAGCTTCCTGCTGAAGAACAAGTCGTCAAAGTCGATGTGACCTGAAGAATCGGACAAACATAAAATACTGAAACAAAACCAAGAACAGAGGAACGTCAGAAGAACGTCAGAGGAACGTCAAAGGAACGTCAGAGGAACGTCAAAGAAACTTCAGAGGAACGTCAGAAGAACATCAGAGGAACGTCAGAGGAACGTCAAAGAAACTTCAGAAGAACGTCAGAAGAACGTCAGAGGAACGCCAGAGGAACGTCAGAGGAACGTCAAAGAAACTTCAGAGGAACGTCAAAGAAACTTCAGAGGAACGTCAGAAGAACATCAGAGGAACGTCAGAGGAACGTCAAAGAAACTTCAGAAGAACGTCAGAAGAACGTCAGAGGAACGCCAGAGGAACGTCAGAGGAACGTCAAAGAAACTTCAGAGGAACGTCAGAAGAACGTCAGAAGAACATCAGAGGAACGACAAAGAAACTTCAGAAGAACGTCAGAAGAACGTCAGAGGAACGCCAGAGGAACGTCAGAGGAACGTCAAAGAAACTTCAGAGGAGCGTCAGAGGAACGTCAAAGGAACGTCAGAGGAACGTCAGAGGAACGTCAGCGGAACGTCAGAGGAACGTCAAAGGAACGTCAGAGGAACGTCAGAAGAACGTCAGAGGAACGTCAAAGAAACTTCAGAGGAAGGTCAAAGGAACGTCAAAGGAACGTCAAAGGAACATCAGAGGAACGTCAGAGGAACGTCAAAGGAACGTCAGAAGAACGTCACAGGAACGTCAGATGAACGTCAGAGGAACGTCAGCGGAACGTCAGAGGAACGTCAAAGGAACGTCAGAGGAACGTCAAAGGAACGTCAAAGGAACATCAGAGGAACGTCAAAGGAACGTCAAAGGAACGTCAGAGGAACGTCAAAGGAACGTCAAAGGAACATCAGAGGAACGTCAAAGGAAGGTCAAAGGAACGTCAAAGGAACATCAGAGGAACGTCAAAGAAACTTCAGGGGAACGTCAGAGGAACGTCAGAGGAACGTCAAAGGAACGTCAGAGGAACGTCAAAGGAACGTCAGAGGAACGTCAAAGGAACGTCAAAGGAACGTCAGAGGAACGTCAAAGGAACGTCAAAGGAACATCAGAGGAACGTCAAAGGAACGTCAAAGGAACGTCAGAGGAACATCAAAGGAACGTCAAAGGAACATCAGAGGAACGTCAAAGAAACTTCAGGGGAACGTCAGAGGAACATCAGAGGTTGTACCCCCGCGGTGGGCGATGGATGACACAGTGACTACTCGGCTGGGGGCGGAGCTCTTCAGCTTTGGTAGCAGCAGATTGGTTAGCAGAAAGTGACCCAGATGATTGACAGCCAGCTGAGTCTCAAAACCATCCTCTGTCAGCGATTTTGGACACATCATCACTCCTGCAGACAGACAGGTGGAGAGAGAAAGAGACAGGTGAGCAGACAGACAGGTGGAGAGAGAGAGAGACAGGTGAGCAGACAGACAGGTGGAGAGAGAGAGAGACAGGTGAACAGACAGACAGGTAGAGAGAGAAACAGGTGAGCAGACAGACAGCTGGAGAGAGAGACAGGTGAGCAGACAGACAGGTGGAGAGAGAAAGAGACAGGTGAGCAGACAGACAAGTGGAGAGAGAGAGACAGGTGAGCAAACAGACAGGTTGAGACAGGTGAGCAGACAGACAGGTGAGGTCACCTGCGTTGTTGATGAGGACATCCAGTCTGTCCTCGCTGTCCAGGAAGTCTTTGGCGAACTGTCTGACGGAGTAAAGCGAGGCCAGGTCCAGGTGTCTGATCGCCACGTTCCCGTTTCCTGTCGACCGTCTGATCTCCTCCGCCGCCTGCTCCGCCCGGGTCAGGTCTCTGCAAGCCATCACCACCCGGGCCCCTGCAACGAAATCAAACACACCCATCACCACCCGGGCCCCTGCAACGAAATCAAACACACCCATCACCACCCGGGCCCCTGCAATGAAATCAAACACACCTATCACCACCCGGGCCCCTGCAACGAAATCAAACACACCCATCACCACCTGGGCCCCTGCAACGAAATCAAACACACCCATCACCACCCGGGCCCCTGCAACGAAATCAAACACACCCATCACCACCCGGGCCCCTGCAACGAAATCAAACACACCCATCACCACCCGGGCCCCTGCAACGAAATCAAACACACCCATCACCACCCGGGCCTGTGACTGGGTGTGCTTGTTTCGACACACCTTGTAATCGGCTCAGATGGTTTCAGCCCCTCCGTGACCTCTGACCTATCAGAGTCATCCAGTGATACGTACGTCCTTACGGACAAACAGGAGCTGCTAACCTGACTACATGTGAGTAAAAAAGGTGACAGTCACTTTAAACCTGTCCCCCACCTTAACCTTTGACCTCTGACCTGAGGCTCCATGTGGACAGTAAGGACTCAGGTCCTCACATTGTAGATAAGTCAGTCTGACCTCTGCGTGCGAGGTCTCTGCTCGTCTCTTTGCCGATGCCAGTGTTCGCTCCAGTGATCAGAACCGTCTTTCCATCCAGGCGAACAGAACAGCGACACACTCCACCTCCAATCCACTTCCTCAACATGGCCACACCTACACCTACACACACACACACACACATGTCATGAACATGTTACATGCTGTATTTACATTAATGATGTTTGTAACCTGTTCAAAGTGTTCAGGTGATTCACATTTATTTTGTACACACACACACGTTACACACCCGCGTACACACACACGTACACACACTGTACACACACACTGTACACACACACATACACACACTGTACACACACACTGTACACACACACACGTTACACACACGCGTACACACACTGTACACACACACATACACACACTGTACACACACACATGCACACACTGTACACACACACACACACGTTACACACACACGTTACACACACACTATACACACACATGTACATGTTGATGTATCAGCAGTTAATAAACACATTTATGTTTATCCACTCATCAATTAACTGTAAACTTAAATTTAGAATAAGAGCCTAAAACCTGCACAGACCAGAACCAGAACCAGAACTGGCTGCAGCAGCACAAACACAGGCAGTGTCAGACTCTTACACATCAGAGTAAGTCCCAGCACAGCCCCACACAGCAGCAGCCGCTCCAGCTGGCTCTCCTCTCCAGAACCCTGTTCCGTCTCTGGGTCCGAGCCGCCGTCCTCACGGGGCAATGGCAGAACCAGGAATCCTCCCGGAGCCGCGGCACTCATCCCTGCGGGTCAAAGCAGGCTAAGGATAGACTGAACCGAGCCGAGACAGGACATAGAGCAGGGGGGAGGGGGCACAGATTAAGTCAGATTAGAACAGATTATCCAGCAAACAGAAAGCAGCTCTGAGACCAGAGAGAGAGCACAGGAACCAGCAGGAACCAACATGAACCAGCAGGAACCAACAGGTCAGCTCCAACACGCAGGAACCAAGTGGAACCAACAGGAATCAGCAGGAACCAACAGGAACCAACAGGTCAGCTACAGCCAGCAGGAACCAGCAAGAACCAACAGGAACCAGCAGGAACCAACAGGTCAGCTCCAACACGCAGGAACCAAGTGGAACCAACAGGAATCAGCAGGAACCAACAGGAACCAACAGGTCAGCTACAGCCAGCAGGAACCAGCAGGAACCAACAGGAACCAGCAGGAACCAACAGGTCAGCTCCAACACGCAGGAACCAAGTGGAACCAACAGGTCAGTTACAGCCAGCAGGAACCAGCAAGAACCAACAGGAACCAGTTAGAACCAACAGGAACCAGCAGGAACCAACAGGTCAGCTACAACCAACAGGAACCAGCAAGAACCAACAGGAACCAAGAAGAACCAACAGGAACCAAGAAGAACCAACAGGTTAGCTACACCCAGCAGGTACCAGCAGGAACCAGCAGGAACCCACAGGAGCCATCAGGAAACAACAGGAATCAATTGGTCAGCTACAACCAACAGGAACCAGCAAGAACCAATGGGAACCAACAGGAACCAACAAGTCAGCTCCAACCAGCAGGAACCAGCAAGAACCAACAAGACCCAACAGGTCAGCTCTAACCAACAGGAACCAGCAGGAACTAAGTGGAACCAACAGGAACCAGCAGGAACCAACAGGTCAGCTCCAACCAGCATGAACCAACAGGTCAGCTACAACCAGCATGAACCAACAGGTCAGCTACAACCAACAGGAACCAGCAAGAACCAACAGGTCAGCTCCAAACAACAGGAACCAACAGGTCAGCTACAACCAACAGGAACCAGCAAGAACCAACAAGACCCAACAGGTCAGCTCTAACCAACAGGAACCAGCAGGAACTAAGTGGAACCAACAGGAACCAGCAGGAACCAACAGGTCAGCTCCAACCAGCATGAACCAACAGGTCAGCTACAACCAGCATGAACCAACAGGTCAGCTACAACCAACAGGAACCAGCAAGAACCAACAGGTCAGCTACAACCAACAGGAACCAGCAAGAACCAACAGGAACCAGTTAGAACCAACAGGAACCAGCATGAACCAACAGGTCAGCTCCAACCAGCAGGAACCAACAGGTCAGCTCCAACCAGCATGAACCAACAGGTCAGCTACAACCAACAAGAACCAGCATGAACCAACAGGAACCAGTTAGAACCAACAGGAACCAAGAGGAACCAACAGGTTAGCTACAGCCAGCATGAACCAACAGGTCAGCTACAACCAACAGGAACCAGCAAAAACCAACAGGAACCAGTTAGAACCAGCAGGAACCAACAGGTCAGCTACAACCAACATGAACCAGCAAGAATCAACAGGAACCAGTTAGAACCAACAGGAACCAGCAGGAACCAACAGGTCAGCTCCAACCAGCATGAACCAACAGGTCAGCTACAACCAACAAGAACCAGCATGAACCAACAGGAACCAGTTAGAACCAACAGGAACCAAGAGGAACCAACAGGTTAGCTACACCCAGCATGAACCAACAGGTCAGCTACAACCAACAGGAACCAGCAAAAACCAACAGGAACCAGTTAGAACCAGCAGGAACCAACAGGTCAGCTACAGCCAGCAGGAACCAGCAGGAACCAACAGGAACCAGCAGGAACCAACAGGTCAGCTACAGCCAGCAGGAACCAGCAGGAACCAACAGGAACCAGCAGGAACCAACAGGTCAGCTCCAACACGCAGGAACCAAGTGGAACCAACAGGTCAGTTACAGCCAGCAGGAACCAGCAAGAACCAACAGGAACCAGTTAGAACCAACAGGAACCAGCAGGAACCAACAGGTCAGCTCCAACCAGCATGAACCAACAGGTCAGCTACAACCAACAGGAACCAGCAAGAACCAACAGGAACCAGTTAGAACCAACAGGAACCAAGAAGAACCAACAGGTTAGCTACAGCCAGCAGGTACCAGCAGGAACCAGCAGGAACCCACAGGAGCCATCAGGAAACAACAGGAATCAATTTGTCAGCTACAACCAACAGGAACCAGCAAGAACCAATTGGAACCAACAGGAACCAACAAGTCAGCTCCAACCAGCAGGAACCAGCAAGAACCAACAAGACCCAACAGGTCAGCTCTAACCAACAGGAACCAGCAGGAACTAAGTAGAACCAACAGGAACCAGCAGGAACCAACAGGTCAGCTCCAACCAGCATGAACCAACAGGTTAGCTACAACCAGCATGAACCAACAGGTCAGCTACAACCAACAGGAACCAGCAAGAACCAACAGGTCAGCTCCAACCAGCATGAACCAACAGGTCAGCTACAACCAACAGGAACCAGCAAGAACCAACAGGAACCAGTTAGAACCAACAGGAACCAGCAGGAACCAACAGGTCAGCTCCAACCAGCATGAACCAACAGGTCAGCTACAACCAACAAGAACCAGCATGAACCAACAGGAACCAGTTAGAACCAACAGGAACCAAGAGGAACCAACAGGTTAGCTACAGCCAGCATGAACCAACAGGTCAGCTACAACCAACAGGAACCAGCAAAAACCAACAGGAACCAGTTAGAACCAGCAGGAACCAACAGGTCAGCTACAACCAACAGGAACCAGCAAGAATCAACAGGAACCAGTTAGAACCAACAGGAACCAAGAAGAACCAACAGGTTAGCTACAGCCAGCATGAACCAACAGGTCAGCTACAACCAACAGGAACCAGCAAAAACCAACAGGAACCAGTTAGAACCAGCAGGAACCAACAGGTCAGCTACAACCAACATGAACCAGCAAGAATCAACAGGAACCAGTTAGAACCAACAGGAACCAGCAGGAACCAACAGGTCAGCTCGAACCAGCATGAACCAACAGGTCAGCTACAACCAACAAGAACCAGCATGAACCAACAGGAACCAGTTAGAACCAACAGGAACCAAGAGGAACCAACAGGTTAGCTACAGCCAGCATGAACCAACAGGTCAGCTACAACCAACAGGAACCAGCAAAAACCAACAGGAACCAGTTAGAACCAGCAGGAACCAACAGGTCAGCTACAGCCAGCAGGAACCAGCAGGAACCAACAGGAACCAGCAGGAACCAACAGGTCAGCTACAGCCAGCATGAACCAACAGGTCAGCTACAACCAACAGGAACCAGCAAGAACCAACAGGTCAGCTACAACCAACAGGAACCAGCAGGAACCAACAGGTCAGCTCCAACCAGCATGAACCAACAGGTTAGCTACAACCAGCATGAACCAACAGGTCAGCTACAACCAACAGGAACCAGCAAGAACCAACAGGTCAGCTCCAACCAGCATGAACCAACAGGTCAGCTACAACCAACAGGAACCAGCAAGAACCAACAGGAACCAGTTAGAACCAACAGGAACCAGCAGGAACCAACAGGTCAGCTCCAACCAGCATGAACCAACAGGTCAGCTACAACCAACAAGAACCAGCATGAACCAACAGGAACCAGTTAGAACCAACAGGAACCAAGAGGAACCAACAGGTTAGCTACAGCCAGCATGAACCAACAGGTCAGCTACAACCAACAGGAACCAGCAAAAACCAACAGGAACCAGTTAGAACCAGCAGGAACCAACAGGTCAGCTACAACCAACAGGAACCAGCAAGAATCAACAGGAACCAGTTAGAACCAACAGGAACCAGCAGGAACCAACAGGTCAGCTCCAACCAGCATGAACCAACAGGTCAGCTACAACCAACAGGAACCAGCAAGAACCAACAGGAACCAGTTAGAACCAACAGGAACCAAGAGGAACCAACAGGTTAGCTACAGCCAGCAGGTACCAACAGGAACCCACAGGAGCCATCAGGAAACAACAGGAATCAATTGGTCAGCTACAACCAACAGGAACCAGTTAGAACCAACAGGAACCAGCAGGAACCAACAGGTCAGCTCCAACCAGCATGAACCAACAGGTCAGCTACAACCAACAGGAACCAGCAAGAACCAACAGGAACCAGTTAGAACCAACAGGAACCAAGAGGAACCAACAGGTTTGCTACAGCCAGCAGGTACCAACAGGAACCCACAGGAGCCATCAGGAAACAACAGGAATCAATTGGTCAGCTACAACCAACAGGAACCAGCAAGAACCAATGGGAACCAACAGGAACCAACAAGTCAGCTCCAACCAGCAGGAACCAGCAGAAACCCACAGGAACCATCAGAATACAACAGGAACCAGCTGGAACCAACAGGTCTCCAGAACCAGAAATCAGAGCTGCTCCTTTATCATTGTTATTCATATATCTGTATGTATTCATTGTTTTTAAAATCAGGGTGTCATGATGGGTTCTGGTGTATAGATGTTCAGTGGATCATGTTCTCTGTTCCTGTGGCTAAATGAACTTAATCAAACTGAACTCATTTTTACAAAGTGTTTTTACTGAGCATGTTTTATTTTGAAGGATCCAGAGTGTTCCTGTAGTGTTTGGACAGAACGTTAAACAAACGTTTAAATCAGGTTTGTTTGATTCTCAGCTGGTTTTCTTTGCATGAACTTTGATTTTATTGATTATTGAATATTACATTTTTTCAGTTTTTTTAAATTTAATTCAGCCTCGGCTCTGACGTCACGCCTTAGCCCCGCCCCCCGTAAACCAACAGAACAAAATGGCGGCCCGCTGTGACGGTGTGCTGTTGTTTTGGCGCCACTCGGCCTCCATGTTGTCTTCTTGGTGTGTGTCTGAGTCTGTCTGTGGTTCTGGTCTCGGTCGGTCCGGTTCTGGAGCCGTTTAACGCCTCCGGACCGAAACCGGATGGACTTCAGGTCCTCCAGAAACATTTACGCCGACCAATCAGAGACGGCGCTGTCTGAGGAGGACGTGACGTAAGCCGCAGTGAGCCAATCTGCGGCTCCGACACGGCAGCAGCAGGAGGAAGACCCGCCTCCTGACGAACCGGAGCGCGCCTCTAGAAGAACCGTGCGAACCCGTCCGTGCTCCGCTGACCCGCTCTGCAGCACCAGCACCAGGTAAGACCTGCACGGCCCGGTCCGGTCCGGCCCGGCCCGGTCCGATGCACACGCACGTACATGTAGGAGGCGCTTGGTCTGTAGGCGGTGCCAGCGGGGCGGTGCAGCCCGGTTCTGTTCTCACTGCACCCCGGTCCAGTCTGAACTGGTTCGAGTGGGCTGTAACGTGTCTGGACCCGTCCGGACTGAAAGTTTCTCCTGCGGGGTCAGAGCGCCCCCTGCGGCCACGGCGTGACGTCACACCGCGGGGTGTCATTAACATCACGTCACACATCATTACGTCACTTCCTGTTGACTGTGATGACATCACATCAGAACACATGTTAGCAAAATGCTAAGCTAAGCCTACCTGTCAGGTGACTGTGGTGATGGAAGTCAGAGGTCATGTGACACGCTGTCTTATGGTTTCCATAGCAACATGGATACAGAGTTGTTCATGGAGTGTGAGGAGGAGGAGCTGGAGCCATGGCAACAGGTGGACGACAGCGTGGAGGAAGACGACGTGGACTTCATGGACAGTTACCGTGAGCCAGGTGAGACACCTGTGAAGTACACCTGTAACACCTGTCTGTCTCTCTCTGTCTGTCTCACTCTCTGTCTGTCTCTCTCTGTCTGTCTCACTCTTTGTCTGTCACTCTCTGTCTCTCTCTGTCTGTCTAACTCTGTCTGTCTCTCTCTGTCTCACTATGTCTGTTTCACTATGTCTGTCTCACTCTTTGTCTGTCTCTCTCTGTCTGTCTCACTCTTTGTCTGTCTCACTCCGTCTGTCTCTCTCTGTCTCACTATGTCTGTTTCACTATGTCTGTCTCTCTCTGTCTGTCTCACTCTTTGTCTGTCTCACTCTTTGTCTGTCACTCTCTGTCTCTCTCTGTCTGTCTAACTCTGTCTCTCTCTCTGTCTCTCTCTCTGTCTCTCTCTCTGTCTCACTCCATCTGTCTCTCTTTGTCTGTCTCACTCTTTGTCTGTCACTCTCTGTCTCTCTCTGTCTGTCTCTCCAGTGGAGGATTCTCCGTCTCCTCTTCCAGCCTCTGAGTCTCCACCCCCTCAGAAGCCTCCACCTGCTTCATCAGGTAACTGTCTGATGGTTTGATGGTGGTCTGATGGTTTGATGGTGGTCTGATGGTTTGATGGTGGTCTGATGGTCTGATGATGGTCTGATGGTTTGATGGTGGTCTGATGGTTTGATGGTGGTCTGATGGTCTGATGATGGTTTGATGGTGGTCTGATGGTTTGATGGTGGTCTGATGGTTTGATGATGGTCTGATGGTTTGATGGTGGTTTGATGGTGGTCTGATGGTTTGATGGTGGTTTGATGGTGGTCTGATGGTTTGATGGTGGTCTGATGGTTTGATGGTGGTTTGATGGTTTGATGGTGGTTTGATGGTGGTCTGATGGTTTGATGGTGGTCTGATGGTTTGATGGTGGTTTGATGGTGGTCTGATGGTTTGATGGTGGTCTGATGGTTTGATGGTGGTCTGATGGTTTGATGGGGTTGGTGGTCTGATGGTTTGATGGTGGTCTGATGGTTTGATGATGGTCTGATGGTTTGATGGTGGTTTGATGGTGGTCTGATGGTTTGATGGTGGTTTGATGGTGGTCTGATGGTTTGATGGTGGTCTGATGGTTTGATGGTGGTTTGATGGTGGTCTGATGGTTTGATGGTGGTCTAATGGTCTGATGGTCTGATGGTTTGATGGTGGTCTGATGGTTTGATGGTGGTCTGATGGTTTGATGGTGGTCTGATGGTTTGATGATGGTGTGATGGTCTGGTGGTTTGATGGTGGTCTGATGATGGTTTGATGGTGTGGTGGTCTGGTGGTCTGATGGTTTGATGATGGTCTGATGGTGTGATGGTGGTCTGATGGTTTGATGATGGTTTGATGGTGTCTGATGGTCTGATGGTGGTCTGATGGTTTGATGGTGGTCTGATGGTCTAATGGTGGTCTGATGGTTTGATGGTGGTCTGATGGTCTAATGGTGGTCTGATAGTGTGATGGTGGTCTGGTGGTCTGATAGTGTGATGGTGGTCTGATGGTGTGATGGTGGTCTGATGGTTTGATGGTGGTCTGATGGTCTAATGGTGGTCTGATAGTGTGATGGTGGTCTGGTGGTCTGATAGTGTGATGGTGGTCTGATGGTTTGATGATGGTCTGCTGGTGTGATGGTGGTCTGATGGTTTAATGGTGGTCTGATGGTCTGGTGGTTTGATGGTGGTCTGGTGGTTGGATGGTGGTCTGATGGTTTGATGATGGGCTGATGATGGTCTGGTGGTTTGATGGTGGTCTGATGGTTTGATGGTGGTCTGATGGTTTGATGGTGGTCTGATGGTGTGATGGTCTGATGATGGTCTGATGGTTTGATGGTGGTCTGGTGGTTTGATGGTCTGATGGTGTGATGGTTTGATGGTGGTCTGATGGTTTGATGGTGGTCTGATGGTTTGATGGTGGTCTGGTGGTTTGATGGTCTGATGGTGTGATGGTCTGATGATGGTCTGATGGTTTGATGGTGGTCTGGTGGTTTGATGTTCTGATGGTGTGATGGTTTGATGGTGGTCTCGTGGTTTGATGGTGGTCTGATGGTTTGATGGTGGTCTGGTGGTTTGATGGTGGTCTGGTGGTTTGATGGTCTGATGGTGTGATGGTTTGATGGTGGTCTCGTGGTTTGATGGTGGTCTGATGGTTTGATGGTGGTCTGATGATGGTCTGGCTCCTCTGTGGAGGACCTGGTGGTTTAACAGTTGTTGGTTACTTCTCTTGTCTTAGCCTCCTCTCCGGTCCAAATCTTCTCCTCCTCCTCGGTGATGGCTCCTCCTCCCTCCTCCATCATCACCTCCTCCTCTGTCTCCCGACTCCCCGCCCCCTGCACACCTGCCCCCGTGGCCCCACCCCTGGTGGCTCAAGCCCCGCCTCTCATCCTGACGCAGACGGCAGGTGGAACGTTCCTCCTCCCAGCAGCCCACGGGGCAGGCAACACCCGGTCCATCCTCCTCACCACACAGGTACAGAAAACAAACTCTCGTCCTCCATGTTGTTAAACCTGTGACGTCACAGTGATGTCACAGTGACGTCATGTGTTTCCCGTGCAGGGTTTCCCGATGATGAACCACGGCACTCCTCTGCTGTTGAACCTGCAGCCGGGTCAGACGATGCAGCCTCTCACTCTGATCCAGTGTACGACCGCTCGCCTCATTAATCATGTGACCATTGATCAGCTGATCCATCGCTCATCTCAGCTGTTTCCTGTCCCCGCAGCGCCATCGTTGGGTCAGCTGGTACGACCCAGTGTGGGCGTGTCCCCCGTCCTGCCCCAGACCAGACTGAGCCCTGCCCCCTTGAGAGGCCCCGCCCAACCAGGCTCCGCCTTCACCGCCATGCAGCTTCCTGCCGCGTTAACCATCCGCACCAGCACACCAGGACCCGGTCAGTCCCCGTGGACATGGATCAGAACACCGGATCAGAACCGATCAATTCATTCATCTGTTTTCTTTTTGTTATTGTTTTTCAGTTAACCTTCAGATGACTCAGGTGGGCGGGGCCAGCTCGCTGAAGCTCGCAGGTTCTCCCGCCCTTCCCTCCGGCTCAGCCAATGGAGTCACCAGAATCAGTCCGTTCAGCAGCAGCCAGACGATGAGGGATACCGGTACCAGTACACATGCACACACACACACATGCACACACATGCGCACACACACACACATGCACACATACATGCACACACATAGACATGCACACACACGCACACACATGCACACACGCACATGCACACACACATGCACACGCATACACCCATGCACACACACGCACACACACACACACATGCGCACACACACATGCACACACACACACGCACACACACATGCACACACACGCACATGCACACACACACACGCGCACGCACATGCACACACACACATGCACACACACACACACATGCACACACACATACACACATGCACACCCATGCACGCACACACACACACATGTGCACACACCCATGCACGCACACACACACACATGTGCACACACACATGCACACACACACACTCTCCGATGGTTCAGTCTTCCGGATTTGGGGTTCAGTATCTTGCCCAGCCCAATGACACTTCGACACGCAGACTGAAGGAGCCGGGGATCGAACCACCGAACATCATCCGATGATTAGTGGATGACCCGCTCTACCTCTGAGCCACAGCCACCTCGTGAAACCCTTTAAATAACCAGGCCCAGGCCCGGGTCCTCAAGGCCCCCTTTGAGGCCCCGCCCCTGTAGAGCGTCCTCTTATTACAAAATAAAAGCATTTTACAGTTCACAGTGAACTGTTGGACTTTTTTTGTGCAGGAAGTGTCAAGTCACCATGGTTACTCTGTGTCACCAGCTCCTGTCGTCATGACGCCCCCTGTGACCTCAACACCGACCTCCGACCCCCCCCGGGTGGTGATGAGCGTGGAGGAGTTTTACTACGGCACGTTTGAAGGCGACCTGAGTCTGAGGAAGCCACATCCACTGGGAATCAAAACATCGACCTTCACCTGCCAGATCTGCACGCACCTCGCCGAGAACAACCTGAGGTGAGATCAGTGAGCACCTGAACGCACCTCAGCACCCACAAAGACTCCTCAACTTACCTGAACGCACCTGAACGCACCTCAACATACCTGAACGCACCTCAGCACCCACAAAGACTCCTCAACTTACCTGAACGCACCTGAACGCACCTCAACATACCTGAACACACATCAGCACCCACAAAGACTCCTCAACTTACCTGAACGCACCTCAACATACCTGAACACACCTCAGCACCCACAAAGACTCCTCAACTTACCTGAACGCACCTGAACGCACCTCAACATACCTGAACCACACCTCAGCACCCACAAAGACTCCTCAACTTACCTGAACGCACCTGAACGCACCTCAACATACCTGAACACACCTCAGCACCCACAAAGACTCCTCAACTTACCTAGAACGCACCTGACGCACCTCAACATACCTGAACACACCTCAGCCACCCACAAAGACTCCTCAACTAACTGAACGCCCACCTTGAACGCACCTCACACATACCTGCAAACTCAGCACCCACAAAGACTCCTTCAACTTACCCTGAAACGCACCCTGAACGCACCTCAACATAACTGACACAACCTCAGCACCCACAAAGACTCCGCAACTTACCTGAACGCACCTTGAATCGCAACCTCAACATTACACGGAACACACCTCAGCACCTCACAAGACTCCTCACTTTACCTGAACGCATCTGAACGCACCTCAACATAAACTTCAACATACCTGACCAACCTCAGCACCTACCAAAGACCCCCTTTAAATTACCCTGAACGCACCTTCAACATACCTGAACACACCTAAGCACCAACAAAGACTCACTCAATTACCTGAACTTAACTGAAAGCCACCTAAACATAACTGAACACACACACTCTAGCACCACAAAGACTCCTCAACTTACCTGAACGCACCTCAACACACCTGAACACAATGCAGGTGCAGTGGTCTGTATGTTCACCTGTGTGTGTGTTGGCAGGTTGATGCAGCACACGCTCCAGCACTCGGAGCTGATTGGTGGAGGAGGAGAAGGTGACAACAGGAAGTGCTGTAAGTTCTGTTACCGTCAGTTCTCGTCTCCGGCTCAGCTGCAGAGCCACCAGGATCAGGTGCACGGCCCGGTCCTCTCCACCTGTAAGAACCACACCTGAACGAGACAGAACTGATGTCACACCTGGACCTGGCCCGGGACTCACCTGTCTGTCTCTCTCTCAGGTATGTGTCGAATATGTGAGTGGGCGTTTGAGAACGAGCCGGCCTTTCTGAACCACATGAAGTCTAACCACAAACCTGGAGAGATGCCCTACATCTGCCAGGTGAGTCTGACACCTGTCCTCTGATCTGAGGTATGAAGCCAGAACAGAATGTGACCAATCACAGACGTAAGCTGTTTCCATGGCAATATACCCCCTTAAAGTGTTGTACCTTAAGTTGCCTTGTTAACTCAGGTGTGACTTTCAGGTGTGCTCGTATCGCTCATCCTTCTACTCGGACGTCCTGCAGCACTTTGCCAGCTTCCACAGAGAATCTCGCTTCCTGCTGTGTGTTTTCTGCTTGAAGGTGACCAGAAACCCAACCAGCTACCAGCAGCACCTGCTCAGACACCAGGTAACCTGAGACACCAGGTAACACCACACACACTAGGTAATCTGAGACACCAGGTAACCTGAGACACCAGGTAACACCACACACACCAGGTAACGTCCTGTCTGTCTGTGTCTCAGGTGAATCAGGCCTTCCACTGTAACAGGTGTCGTCTTCAGTTCGTCTTCCTCAAAGATAAGATGCAGCACAAACTGGAAAACCATCGAAGCTTCAGGCGCCCGACTCAGCTGGAGGGACTGCCACCGGGGTCAAAGGTCAGCCCATCCTGAACCTGAGCAGCTCCTTATCAGGTCCCGGTCCAGGTTCTCATTGTTGATCCATGTGTCTCCAGGTGACCATCAGGACCTATGGGAAGGTCAGGCCACTGATGACCTCAGCAGGCAGCAGGCTGTTCCAGAGCCCCTCCTCCCTCATCCAGCCAATCAACATCAAGACAGAGCTGCTGAAGTCTCCGATCCAGAGGAGTCCGGCGCTCGCCAAATCACCACGATCCCCGACGAAGAGGCCGGTCAGCCGCAGAGACCACGTCAGCAGGTCAGGAAGGGTTAATGATGCGTTCAGGCAACACCGCGAAACAGGAAGCACAAGAACTCGTGAGGGTTAGCATCACGGCTAATCACAGGAGTTCAGTTAGTTAGTTAGTTCAGTTGACTTGTCCTCTCGTGTCCTGATGTGTTGTCTTCTCGTGTCCTGACGTCTCGTCCTCTCGTGTCCTGCAGGTTGGACGGGGACAGGTTGGTGTGTCTGGAGTGTGGGACAGACGCCTCGGACTTCTCCGCTCACTACCCCACTCACGTCCACTGTCTGCTGTGTCCGTACAGCAGCTGCTGCTCCAGAGCCTACGCTGCCCACATGATCCAGTAAGAACCTGCCCGGTCCAGTCTGTCATATTGTCAGTACTGGTACTGCAGTAGTACTCACAGTACTGCGAGTCCATCTGTGGTCAGGTGTCATGTGATGTGATCAGCTGTTGTATGTTGTCGTTTCAGTCACCATGTCTTGCGGTCCAAAGACAAAGTCGTCCCTCTGCACAGACGACCTCCTCCATGGTGAGAGACATACATACTTTTACAGTGTAGTACTGATTTATTATAAAGTACTTTTACAGTGTAGTACTGATTGTTATAAAGTACTTTTACAGTGTAGTACTGATTTATTATAAAGTACTTTTACAGTGTAGTACTGATTTATTATAAAGTACTTTTACAGTGTAGTACTGATTTATTATAAAGTACTTTTACAGTGTAGTACTGATTGTTATAAAGTACTTTTACAGTGTAGTACTGATTGTTATAAAGTACTTTTACAGTGTAGTACTGATTGTTATAAAGTACTTTTACAGTGTAGTACTGATTGTTATAAAGTACTTTTACAGTGTAGTACTGATTTATTATAAAGTACTTTTACAGTGTAGTACTGATTTATTATAAAGTACTTTTACAGTGTAGTACTGATTGTTATAAAGTACTTTTACAGTGTAGTACTGATTGTTATAAAGTACTTTTACAGTGTAGTACTGATGTTATAAAGTACTTTTACAGTGTAGTACTGATTGTTTAAAGTACTTTTACAGTGTAGTACTGATTTATTATAAGTACTTTTACAGTGTAGTACTGATTATCATAAAGTACTTTTACAGTGTAGTACTGATTGTTATAAAGTACTTTTACAGTGTAGTACTGATTGTTATAAAGTACTTTTACAGTGTAGTACTGATTTATTATAAAGTACTTTTACAGTGTAGTACTGATTATCATAAAGTACTTTTACAGTGTAGTACTGATTGTTATAAAGTACTTTTACAGTGTAGTACTGATTTCATAAAGTACTTTTACAGTGTAGTACTGATTGTTATAAAGTACTTTTACAGTGTAGTACTGATTGTTATAAAGTACTTTTACAGTGTAGTACTGATTGTTATAAAGTACTTTTACAGTGTAGTACTGATTGTTTTAAAGTACTTTTACAGTGTAGTACTGATTTATTATAAAGTACTTTTACAGTGTAGTACTGATTGTTATAAAGTACTTTTACAGTGTAGTACTGATTTATTATAAAGTACTTTTACAGTGTAGTACTGATTATCATAAAGTACTTTTACAGTGTAGTACTGATTGTTATAAAGTACTTTTACAGTGTAGTACTGATTATCATAAAGTACTTTTACAGTGTAGTACTGATTGTCATAAAGTACTTTTACAGTGTAGTACTGATTGTTATAAAGTACTTTTACAGTGTAGTACTGATTTTTATAAAGTACTTTTACAGTGTAGTACTGATTGTCATAAAGTACTTTTACAGTGTAGTACTGATTGTTATAAAGTACTTTTACAGTGTAGTACTGATTGTTATAAAGTACTTTTACAGTGAGTTACTGATTGTTATAAAGAACTTTTACAGTGTAGTACTGATTGTTATAAGTATTTTACAGTGTAGTACTGATTTATTATAAAGTACTTTTACAGTGTAGTACTGATTATCATAAAGTACTTTTACAGTGTAGTACTGATTATCATAAAGTACTTTTACAGTGTAGTACTGATTTATTATAAAGTACTTTTACAGTGTAGTACTGATTATCATAAAGTACTTTTACAGTGTAGTACTGATTGTTATAAAGTACTTTTACATTGTAGTACTGATTGTTATAAAGTACTTTTACAGTGTAGTACTGATTTATTATAAAGTACTTTTACAGTGTAGTACTGATTGTTATAAAGTACTTTTACAGTGTAGTACTGATTTATTATAAGTACTTTTACAGTGTAGTACTGATTATCCTAAAGTACTTTTACAGCTGTAGTACTGATTGTTATAAAGTACTTTTACATTGTAGTACTGCTTGTTTATAAAGTACTTTTACATTGTAGTACTGATTGTTATAAAGTACTTTTACAGTGTAGTACTGATTGTTATAAAGTACTTTTACATTGTAGTACTGATTGTTATAAAGTACTTTTACATTGTAGTACTGATTATCATAAAGTACTTTTACATTGTAGTACTGATTGTTATAAAGTACTTTTACAGTGTAGTACTGATTGTTAAAGTACTTTTACAGTGTAGTACTGATTTATATAAAGTACTTTTACAGTGTAGTACTGATTATCATAAAGTACTTTTACAGTGTAGTACTGATTGTTATAAAGTACTTTTACAGTGTAGTACTGATTGTTATAAAGTACTTTTACAGTGTAGTACTGATTGTTATAAAGTACTTTTACAGTGTAGTACTGATTGTTATAAAGTACTTTTACAGTGTAGTACTGATTGTTATAAAGTACTTTTACAGTGTAGTACTCTGAGTGGCCTGAAGGTGTCGTTCTTTGTCAACAATAACAATCAGTTAACAGGAAGTGGACCTCACAGGTACGGCTCACACTTGATCCAAACATGTGACATGTTGATGTGTCTCCTGTCTGTTGTCTCTTGTCTGTTGATGTGTCTCCTGTCTGTTGTCTCTTGTCTGTTGATGTGTCTCCTGTCTGTTGTCTCCTGTCTGTTGATGTGTCTTCTGTCTGTTGTCTCTTGTCTGTTGATGTGTCTCCTGTCTGTTGTGTCCTGTCTGTTGATGTGTCTCTTGTCTGTTGTCTCCTGTCTGTGTTGATGTGTCTTCTGTCTGTTGTGTCCTGTCTGTTGATGTGTCTCCGTCTGTTGTCTATGTCTGTTGATGTGTCTCTTGTCTGTTGTGTCCTGTCTGTTGATGTGTCTCCTCTCTGTTGTCTCCTGTCTGTTGATGTCTTCTGTCTGTTGTGTCCTGTCTGTTGAGTGTCTCGTCTGTTGTCTCTTGTCTGTTGATGTCTCTTGTCTGTTGTGTCCTGTCTGTGTGTCTCCTGTCTGTTTGTCCTGTCTGTTGATGTGTCTCCTGTCTGTTGTCTCCTGTCTGTTGATGTGTCTTCTGTCTGTGTGTCCTGTCTGTTGATGTGTTTCCTGTCTGTGTCTCCTTCTGTTGTCTCTTGTCTGTTATGTCTCTTGTCTGTTGTGTCTGTCTGTTGATTGTCTCCTGTCTGTTGTCTCTTGTCTGTTGTGTCCTGTCTGTTGATGTGTCTCCTGTCTGTTGTCTCTTGTCTGTTGTGTCCTGTCTGTTGATGTGTCCCTGTCTGTTGTGTCCTGTCTGTTGATGGTTCTGCTGTCTGTTTGTCTGTCTGTTGATGTGTCTCCTGTCTGTTGTCTCTTGTCTGTTGTGTCCTGTCTGTGATGTGTCTCCTGTCTGTTGACGTGTCTCCTGTCTGTTGTGTCCTGTCTGTTGATGTGTCTCCTGTCTGTTGTGTCCTGTCTGTTGATGTGTCTCCTGTCTGTTGATGTGTCTCCTGTCTGTTGTCTCTTGTCTGTTGTGTCCTGTCTGTTGATGTGTCTCCGTCTGTTGACGTGTCTCTGTCTGTTGTGTCTTCTTGTCTGTTGATGTGTCTCCTGTCTGTTGTGTCTGTCTGTGTGTGTTGACTGTCTGTTGTGTGTCTCCTGTCTGTGTGTCCTGTCTGTTGTCTCCTTTGGGTGTTGTCGTGTGTGTCTCCTCTCTGTTGATGTGTCTCCTGTCTGTTGTGTCCTGTTCTGTTGATGTGTCTCCTATCTGTTGATGTGTCTACGTCTGTTGTGTCCTGTCTGTTGTGTGTTCTCCTCTCTGTTGATGTGTTCCTGTCTGTTTTGTCCTGTCTGTGATGTGTCTCAGTGTCTGTCTGTTTGTCTGTCTGTTGATGTGTCTCCTGTCTGTGTGTCCTGTCTGTTGATGTGTCCTGTCTGTTGTGTCCTGTCTGTTGTCCTCAGTTGGTTCGTGCTGTGGTGCTCTCCCTGTGGCTCCGGCCCTACGCTCTGCCAGCTCCGCCTGCCGCTCACCTGCTGCTGCACCCGGCGCACCACAGCTCCACCTGCTTGCACAAGGAGTAAGACTGCAAACACACACAACACCCCACATACACACAACAGTCGATGATCGTGATTGGACCTGAGGCTCTCCAGTGTGTTCAGCTCAGAGCGGGTCTGGCTGTCAGGAGGTCAGACACAGAAACAGAACCAGACGAAATGTCTCGTGTGGACTCGTCCTGCTGTCACGGCTCAGTGGAGTCACAGTTGAACTTTAACAGATCAGATCACTGTTTCAGAAGGTCAGAGGTCAAACAGCTGATTAAAGCTGAGCTTCACGTTCAGTCTCCTGCAGGTCGCCACGTCTCGTCAGCTGATCCTAAACTTTCTGACAAGCTTTCAGGATCTGGCACCGTCCGGCTTCACTCCAAGCCAAAGTCAATAAAACTGGACTGAATGTCCAAAGTCCAGCTGCTCCGTGACTGAGCTGAGGAAACACAGGAAGCGTTAACAGAGGAAGAATGAAGTGTTTACACTGCCTGCTGCAGTTCACAAAGTCATCATGAAGTTACAGAGTCAGACTGTGTTTGCCTCACAGGACAGATGTACATCAGCATGACAACTATGTTTTAATTCACTGGTTCTCAAACTGTGGTACGAGTACCACTGGTGGGACAGCTGAAATGTGACATGAAACAGGAAGTGGTCTGTCATTCGAATATTTTCTGAGTAGTTTGTATAAAAGTTTGAGAAACACTGATCTGATCAGTTTGCCCTTGATTAATAAATAACCCACATGTTCTGGTTCTTGTTCTGGCTTCGTTATGTTGGTTTCCTTTCAGGATTCAGAACTTTCTGTTTACGTTCAGGGTCTGACACCGTTCAGCTCCATCAGCTGATGGTGTTTCCTCTTACTCAGCTTCAGCATTGCCTGTTCATTGTTTGATGAAGTTACATAGAGTGAGCTCAGTGTAGCATCAACAGGAGTTAAACTTTAAAGGTAAATTTACTGTTTACATACTGACACCGATTGTTTGTCTCTTCCAGCGTACGTTGAACCCGATATCCGGTTCTGCCACAGTGACGAGCAGCGTTATCCAGAGGAGAAGGAACCGGCCCAGAACACAGACCTACCTGATCCATCCTGGAGGTCCGCAGATTGTTGGAAATATCCAGCAGAGGACGACGGCCAGTCCACCATCGAGTCCTTCACGCAGAGCAGCGGGCCACGTCACTTCCTGGCCAAGAACAGCGACGCCATCGACTTCTTCAACTTGGTGTTCCCTGCGCCACTCATGGAACTGATCACCAACGAGACCAACGCCCATGTGAAGACCTGCCAGTTCCTGGGCTCCTCCTACCCAGACTGGGTCCCCGTCACCACCCATGAGGTCAAAGGTTTCATTGGCCTGGTCATTCTGATGGGCATCCAGAACCTCCCCGACCCATCCCACTACTGGTCTTGGAGTCACTACGACAACAGCTACACCTTCTATCGTGCCATGAGTTACAAACGCTTCAAGCAGATTGCTGCCAACATCCGCATGGGCAGTTTCACCACGGACGAATACCGCAGCACCAGCAGGTCGAACGACTCGCTGCACATATTCAGGCCGATGCTGGACATGTTGGGCGGAGCAATGTGGGACGCCTACCAGCCAAACTGCTGCCTCACCATCGACAGGGCGCTGCTGCCAAGCCTGGATGAGGACAGCTGCCACGCCAAGGGCAACCCAAAGACGCAGCCTCAGGTGTGGTTGCTGTGTGACTCCAAGTCCGGCTACTGCCACCGCTTCTTCATCCAGGTGGGGGAGAATGTGGGCCAGGAGCCGGGCTTCATTGTGGTGCCCGAGCTGGTGAAGGGTCTGGAGGATAAACAACACCATCTTTTCTTGGCTAGTTCGCTGACATCCGTCCCGCTCATGCAGAAGCTTCTGGATCAGGGGATCTATGCCTCCAGCTCCTTCCCTCCACCCAACCCCATCCTGCCCAGGGAGCTCTGGGAGGAGGGCCAGCTGGACAATCCTGGGGACTTCCTGCAGAGGCAGTTTGGTCCCCTGCTGGCCACTCGATGGAGGGACACCAAAGAAATGGGCTGCCTGTCAACCAATGCAGCTCCGGGCGAGCAGGACACTGTTTGGAGGAGGTCTCAGACCAAAGTGGGCGGACTGGACCCCATTGACCGCCCCATGGCCTTCCGCCTCCTGCAGGAGAACATGCGTGGTGTGGACATCTGCAAGCAGCTGCTGGCCTGCAACCCACTGGGAGGAATACCCCAGGACCGACACTGGCGCAGCCTTTTCTGGTTTCTGGTCAACCTGAGCATCGTCAATGCCTTCATCGTGCTGCGGGAGAGCCGCAAAGAAAACCCTCCCGCCTGGGTTCAAGATGGCCTTTTCACTCAGGTCAACTTCCGCAAGCGTTTGGGCAACCAGCTCGCTAAGTGTGCCCAGAAATACTTTGAGACCATGGAGATCGCCAGCTCCCGAGGGATGAGGGTGGAGGTGGTGGAGGAACCAGTTAAACAAAGACACAGGATGGCAAAGATCAGCAGCATCTCCAAGAGGTGCAAGAACTGCAACCTGAAGAGCATCCGCCATGAGAGTGTGTACGGCTGCATCGTCTGCAAGTCCAACCTGTGCAAACAACCCAGCTGCTTCTGGGAGTTTCACGGCATGTCGCCTCTGAACAAAGGTCAGTACCTCATGTCTCAAAGATTCAGTTAAGAAGTCAGGGGACATGAAATGTACAGACTGAAATATAAACAATAGAAATAAAGTTCTTGTTTGTTTTTAACAGGATCAACTAAAGTTGGATTTCTGAAGGACAGAGTCAGGTAACAAAACATATCTCTGTTCACCGTGAAACATCTTTGAGTGTTTTTGGTCCTCTGTGTTCTTTTTGCGCTTGGAAACTTGACGTACGTGTCTTTCTTGTACTGCAGCGGTGCCGTCGAGGTGAACGAGGTTCAGGACAGTGTAGACGGGGCAATGGCTCCGGTGGAGGACATGGACTTCTCTGATGATGAGCGTCTGGATGATTTGGACGACGTTGATGATGAAGCTGAAGATATTAAAGAAGAATATCTCAAAGAAGACAAACGACCAGTGGCTCAGCTGCCGCCAACAACCAGTGACCACAGCCAACTGCCAACCATCTTGTCTGCCTCTAAAGATCGCGACGACTTCCTCACTGCACGTCAGCTGAGGATCGCCCTGTTCGCTCTGTGTGACGGACTCCGCCAAGCCTCGAGGGTCTTTTCCACAGACGTGCAGCTCATCCGGTCCTGGCTTAAGGAGGCCAGGAAGCGTCTGAAGCAAACTGAGCAGGAACATGCCGATGGCGATGATCGCATGGTGGCGTGGGTGCTGTCCATGCGCGAGCAGCAGCTTCCAATCACAGAGAGCAACTTGTTCCACAAAGCCTCCATGCTGAAGAAGAAGGGCGGCTTCAGCGACTCCTTCCGCATCTCCTATGACTGGGCAGTGAGCTTCATGCTGCAGCACCGACTCGGTGTGCGGAGCATCGGCTGGGAGCCCACGCTGGCTCATGTCCTGCCACTTTCCCTGGAGGCCAAGATCAAGTCCTTCAGGGAGTTCACCCAGGAGGTGATCCAGGTCAACAAGCTGTCAGAGGGCTGTGTGGCTGCAATGGACGAGCTGTGTCTCTTTGTGGATCTGAGGTTAGTTCAGGACAAGTCTCGCCGCTCAGAGGCCCTGGAGCTCACTGGGTCTTTACCTCTGGTCACTGTGTACCTGACCGTGCTGGCCAGTGGTATCATGCTGCCGTCCCTGGTGCTGGCAAACAGGCAGCTGGCTGAGAAGGCCCTGCCGGACTTCATCGTGCTGGAGGCCGGTCCTGAGAGTCTGTTAGTAGAAGAAGCCTTGGACCTCTGGACTAACCGGGTTTGGCTCCAGCATGTGTCTGGTCCAGCTCAGCCCAGTAAGTCCATGCTGGTCCTGGACCGACATCGGGAACACTTTGGAGATTTGTTCATTACTTCCATCAGCGGGTCAGGAACTCTCCCGGCCATCATCCCCGGCGGCTGCTCCTTCCATCTTCAGCCGCTGGAGGTCTGTGTGAAGCCAGTTCTGCAGCGCTTCCTGCTGTCACGCTGGGCAAAGTTCACCGCCACGAAGCCGAAGGAGCTGGAGGAGACGTTGCCTCAGCGACTTCAAGCTAACGTGGCTCAGCTGCTCGTCAGTTGGGTGGTTGAGGCCCTGACACACCTGAACAAACGCCCACAGCTTTGGAAGAAGTCGTTTGACTTGACGGGCCTCCTGCCCCGGCACAAAGAGAAGGACGAGCAGGGGACGAGTCCAAAACAACAGGATGTCCAGATGGACCTCATCAAGACCCTCACAGAGACCCTGCTGGGACCCATAAGTCTGCAAGTCCCTGAGCTTCTCGAGCTGGAAGACGACGACGACGTCGAGGAACAAGGACAAGAACAAGGAGAGGAGGACAGAGAAGGGGAGAAGGGAGTGATCGAGGACAGGAAGGAGATGAGGGAGGAGGTAGGGAAGGAAACAAAGGAGGGAGGGAGGCTAGAGGACACAGGAAAGGAAGGAAAGGACACAGTCATAGAGAGAGAGGTGACAGGAGAGGACAGGAGTGAGACAAGGGAAGACAGGAAGGAGACATGGGAGGACAGGAAGGAGATAGAGGAGGAAGGGAAGGAGACAAAAGAAGACAGGAAGGAGACATGGGAGGACAGGAAGGAGACATGGGAGGACAGAAAGGAGATGAAGGAGGAAGGGAAGGAGACAGCAGAGGACAGAAATGAGATAAGGGGGGACAGGCAGGAGGAAATGAAGAAGCTTGAGGAGGACAGTGAGGAGGAAGGGAAGGAGCAAGAGGAGGACAGGAAGGAGGTGAGTAAGGAGAGACGAGAAACGAGGATCGTGATCGGAGAGGAAGTAGGAGACGAGTGGAAGATCACAGTGAAGAGCAGGACTGAAGGAGTGGAAGCTGACAGAGAGGACGAGCGGATGGACGACAGCTGAACCGATGCAGGTGCAGACTGAACACCTGACCAGGTATACCTGACGTCTGATGGGCCATTTGGCACTTCTTTGGGACATTTTGCAGAAACCAGCTGGACTGAGTTAACATTGGTTTGTCCTAAATTTGACGAAGCCCTGAACCCACCACGTAAGGACAAAGTGACTTTTAGAAATCTGCCTCAACGGACTTTGCAGACGATTTGATCTGATTTAAAGTCTTGTGGTGTTTTTCTGACTTCATCCAATCATCTTCAGGTTTAGAGACCAGCCAATCAGCCAAGATCTTCACCCAGGAGTCACCAACGAAGACAAGACGCAGCCTCCGAACCAAAGTCATCATAAAGTTCAATGTACTACCTTCCAGTGAACAGGACCTGTGAACCGGCAGTGTCCAGTCTAACAGTGAACACAGCAGCATATCAGGTGGTTTTCTTGCCGGGTTTGGATCCTGGCATCCCGGGCTGACTCAGCTCAGTTAGCTACACGCCTGACCGAGCTAACCACAGTTAGCAATTCGCGACTTATCAATGTTTCCATCATAAAGTCTGTGAATCACCTCGGTACTGTGACGTTATTCCCTGTTGGTCTCAGAGGCTGTGCTCCAACCTGGTCCAGTCCGGCTGCTGAGCCCAGTTCAGTTAATTAGCGGTCAACTTTAGCAAGTGGACCAAAAACTGCATGAGCTGATCTTTGCACATGTGCAGAGGGTCCTCGTGGTTAAAGTATGAGTTGATGAATCTGACACTGGCATGTCTGCGCTCGCTGTCGATCTGTAAGTGTGCGACTGTTTTAATACATCAAAGATATTTTCTCCATCAGTTGATTCACAGTTTGGTCAAAGTTTGCCAGTTTCCTTTAAACCTTGTTTGACCTCCAACAGAACGTCATATCTGGATCCTCAGAGATGTTTGAACACACCAGATGTTTCTGTGTGTTGACTCCTGGACTGGGACCTCGTTGACTTCAGTCACGTGTTCTTTGACGTGTGCACTGTCATGGGTAATAAATCAGTCTGCAGCGGGTGAAAGTCCACCTGTCCTTTCAGCAGCAGCTTAACGATCTCTGATTGTCTGGAACATGTAGAGTTACTTTTGCTTCATGAGTTAATCTGTTTTTTTAAGGACAGTCTTGTGACCTGGACCTGAAGATGATGAATGTTTTTATTTGAAGTGTACAGACGAATATTTTGTTTTTTATTTGTGTCCGTCAGATAAATGATATTTGACCCTTCATGACT
Organism: Larimichthys polyactis; assembly: GCA_018985215.1. Taxonomy (NCBI): domain Eukaryota; kingdom Metazoa; phylum Chordata; class Actinopteri; family Sciaenidae; genus Larimichthys; species Larimichthys polyactis. The sequence goes on from JAFMOB010000265.1 coordinate 56,863, forward strand.
TGTGGTGCTCATCAATAAAACACCAAACACCTGGATCCTTTTCTGCATGACAACACCAACCAAACACCATCCATCCATTCTCTTCTGCTTATCGGGGTCGGGTCACGGTGGCATTGGGTTTAACAGGGCATTCCAGGGGGTGTCCTAATCAGATACCTGAACCACCTCAGCTGACTCCTTTCAACGCAAAGGAGCATGGTTCTACTCCGAGCTCCCTCTGGATGTTCAAGCTCCTCACTCTATCTCTGAGGCTGAAAACACAAACCAACCAAACACAAACCAACCAACAACCAAACACAAACCAGTGTGCCACATGTACTCCTCGTTCTCCTTTAGTGATAACAGTACTTGTAATAAATGTAGTTTATTTGTAGCTCTGGAGACGAGGGTCAGTGAGTTAGAGGCACGGTACCGCACCACTGAACAGTCAGTAGCTCAGATAGTTAGCCAGTCCCCGGTAGCCGGTGCGGTACAGCCACAGGTAGCTTCAGCTCGCCGTCCCCCGGTAGTTCCCGAGCAGCTGGGTGACTGTCCGAAGGAGGCATAGCCCCAAACTGAAGCCCGCGGTACACCACCAACCGCTCCACGTTTCAAACAGATTCTCCCCGCTCAGCGAGACACCCGCTGAGAAACCAACTCTGGTCATTGGCAGCTCCATAGTCCGAAACGTGAAGTTAGCGACACCGGGGGCCATAGTTAAATGCATCCCGGGGGCCAGAGCGGGCGACATCGAGTCTTTTTTGAAACTGCTGGCTAAAGATAAACGTAAATACAGTAAGATTGTTATTCACGTCGGCATTTTTTAATAACCTTTGAGTTCATACTACCGGACTATAAGCCTTTGTGTAGAAGCTTCTACAGCAGATGTTTATCTGATAGTGCTGTAGCCAAATTTAAGGAAGTGATTCCTTCAGCATTGAATTCAATGCCATGTCTAACTGTAACAGAGGACTTGTCTGCTTCCTTTAGC
>JAFMOB010000265.1:63609-94244 GCA_018985215.1 Larimichthys polyactis
ATAAATCATCAGGTGAGTCGTCACCTGTAGGCTCCGCCCCCTCTGACTCACCTCCTTCTCACAGATGAACAGCTGATCTCCTCTCAGAACCACGAAGCGGTTCTTCCAGATCTCTCTGAAGATTCCTTTCCCGCAGAACTTCCGGATCCAGCCGACCTTCTCGGGCTGAAGGTGCTGCTGCGCCGAGTCCTGCGGGCCCTGAAACAGGAAACAGGAAGCTTTCAGAGGAGCCTCATCAGGTAACGAGCTTCTTCGTGTGTGTTTGTTAAAAGTTCTGTGAATGTCGGTTTTAGATCAACAATAATGTAAATGTGAGAAACACACACTGTAACACAACTCAAACACAGTAATACTACAGTAATACACAGTGGTACATCAAAATTCAGTCAGCTGATTAATTTGATTTAAAATCAGTTTGAATGTTTCAAAATAAAATAAATCAGTATTAGTATTAGTTGTATTATTAGTCGTAGTATTAGTCGTAGTAGTCATAGTATTAGTAGTATTAGTCGTAGTATTAATCGTAGTAATCGTAGTATTAGTTGTAGTATTAATTGTAGTATTAATTGTTGTAGTCGTAGTATTAGTCGTCGTATTAATCGTAGTAGTCGTAGTATTAGTCGTAGTATTAATCGTAGTAGGCATAGTATTAGTCGTAGTATTAGTAGTAGTAGTCGTAGTATTAGTCGTATTAGTAGTCGTAGAATTAGTAGTAGTAGTCGTAGTATTAGTAGTAGTCGTAGTCGTAGTATTAGTCTTAGTATTAGTAGTCGTAGTATTAGTAGTAGTAGTCGTAGTATTAGTCGTAGTATTAGTAGTAGTCGTAGTATTAGTAGTAGTAGTCGTAGTAGTAGTCGTAGTATTAGTAGTAGTAGTAGTAGTATTAGTCGTAGTAGTAGTAGTCGTAGTATTAGTAGTAGTAGTCGTAGTATTAGTCTTAGTATTAGTAGTCGTAGTATTAGTAGTAGTAGTCGTAGTATTAGTCGTAGTATTAGTAGTAGTAGTAGTTAGTATTAGTAGTAGTAGTCGTAGTAGTAGTCGTATTAATCGTAGTAGTCGTAGTATTAGTAGTAGTAGTCGTAGTATTAGTCGTAGTAGTAGTAGTAGTCGTAGTAGTAGTCGTATTAATCGTTAGTCGTAGTAGTAGTAGTAGTCGTAGTAGTAGTCGTAGTAGTAGTCGTAGTAGTAGTCGTAGTAGTCGTAGGTAGTAGTCGTAGTAATAGTCGTATTTATCGTAGTATTAGTAGTAGTCGTAGTAGTAGTAGTCGTAGTAGTAGTAGTCGTAGTATTAGTCGTCGTATTAATCGTAGTAGTCGTAGTATTAGTCGTAGTATTAATCGTAGTAGGCATAGTATTAGTCGTAGTATTAGTAGTAGTAGTCGTAGTATTAGTCGTAGTATAGTAGTCGTAGAATTAGTAGTAGTAGTCGTAGTATTAGTAGTAGTAGTCGTAGTATTAGTCTTAGTATTAGTAGTCGTAGTATTAGTAGTAGTAGTCGTAGTATTAGTCGTAGTATTAGTGTAGTAGTCGTAGTATTAGTAGTAGTAGTCGTAGTAGTAGTCGTAGTATTAGTAGTAGTAGTAGTAGTAGTAGTATTAGTCGTAGTAGTAGTAGTCGTAGTATTAGTAGTAGTCGTAGTATTAGTCTTAGTATTAGTAGTCGTAGTATTAGTAGTAGTCGTAGTATTAGTCGTAGTATTAGTAGTAGTACGTAGTATTAGTAGTAGTCGTAGTAGTAGTAGTCGTAGTAGTAGTAGTCGTAGTAGTAGTCGTATTAATCGTAGTCGTAGTATTAGTAGTAGTAGTCGTAGTATTAGTCGTAGTAGTAGTAGTAGTAGTCGTAGTAGTAGTCGTAGTAGTATAGTAGTAGTCGTAGTAGTAGTCGTATTAATCGTAGTAGTCGTAGTATTAGTAGTAGTAGTCGTAGTATATTAGTCGTAGTAGTCGTAGTATTAGTCGTAGTAGTCGTAGTATTAGTCGTAGTAGTAGTAGTAGTATAGTAGTCGTATTAATCGTAGTAGTCGTAGTATTAGTAGTAGTAGTCGTAGTAGTAGTCGTATTAATCGTAGTAGTCGTAGTATTAGTAGTAGTAGTCGTAGTAGTAGTCGTATTAATCGTAGTAGTCGTAGTATTAGTCGTAGTAGTAGTAGTCGTAGTATTAGTCGTAGTAGTAGTCGTAGTATTGCTGGTGTTAGGTTGTGATCTCTGAACTTGAGCTGTTTGATTTCAGATGATTTTTACTCTGTGTGTTTTCTCCTGTAAAGTACAAAAACTTCTGATACACAGAGTATTACTGTGTTTCTGATATTTATATTTATCGTTATTCTGACGTTATTTTAAGGCTGTTTTAACGTTGTTCTAACGTTTTTTAGTTATTCTGACGTTGTTTTAAGGCTGTTTTAACGTTATTTTAACATTATTCTAATATTTTAACGCTGTTTTAAGGTTATTTTAAAGTTATTCTAACGTTTTTTAAGGTTATTCTGACGTTATTTTAAAGTTATTCTGACGTTGTTTTAAGGTTGTATTAAGGCTGTTTTAACGTTATTCTAACGTTTTTTAGTCATTCTGACGTTGTTTTAAGGTTATTCTGACGTTATTTTAACGTTGTTTTAAGGTTATTCTGACGTTGTTTTAACGTTGTTTTAAGGTTATTCTGACGTTGTTTTAACGTTGTTTAAAGGTTATTCTGACGTTGTTTTAACGTTGTCTTAAGGTTATTCTGACGTTGTTTTAACGTTGTCTTAAGGTTATTCTGACGTTGTTTTAACGTTGTTTTAAGGTTATTCTGACGTTGTTTTAACGTTGTTTTAAGGTTATTCTGACGTTGTTTTAACGTTGTTTTAAGGTTATTCTGACGTTGTTTTAACGTTGTTTAAAGGTTATTCTGACGTTGTTTTAACGTTGTTTTAAGGTTATTCTGACGTTGTTTTAACGTTGTTTAAAGGTTATTCTAACGTTATTCTGACGTTGTTTTAACGTTGTTTAAAGGTTATTCTGACGTTATTCTGACGTTGTTTTAAGGTTGTCTTAAGGTTATTCTAACGTTATTCTAACGTTGTTTTAACGTTGTTTTAACGTTGTCTTAAGGTTTCTGACGTTGTTTTAACGTTGTTTAAAGGTTATTCTAACGTTATTCTGACGTTGTTTTAAGGTTGTCTTAAGGTTATTCTAACGTTATTCTAACGTTGTTTTAACGTTGTTTTAACGTTTTTAAAGGTTATTCTGACGTTGTTTTAACGTTGTTTAAAGGTTATTCTAACGTTATTCTAACGTTGTTGTGTTGTTCCGGTCCTCCGCTCCCTCCGGTGCGCTCCGCTCGTGTTCCCGGGCTGTAACGGGATCTGCTGCCTCTTTAACCGGCTGAACGTTTCCTCATTAATCTCTGATGATTATTAAACTTTAAACTTTTAATTTTTATCTCTAAAACTATTCTAATCGCCGTGCTCTTATTCTGAAACCCGGAAGACGGGTCCAGTCCCAGCTAACGGCCGTTGTTCCCTTCAAAATAAAAGCTTCAGATAATCCCGGGGCTTTTGTTCCTCGAGCTTCGGTTTCACGTCATAAAGCGGAACCGTCACGAGCCGCCGGGGCCCTGTGTCGGTTCCGCTGACACTCACCCGTTTCCGGAGTTGCTCTTCTTCATGCTGGGCCGCTGTCAGGCTGCCGGTGGCGGGCCTGCTGTCGGTACTTCACCACTTTCACGGTAACTCCCGTTATCCTCACAAAGAGCCGCGGACGGCGGTGAGAGCAGCTCAAAAGCGGGTCAGAAACTGTCCAAGTCCGGCCGCAGAGAACGGAGCCTCCGCTCAGCCCCGCCGCTCCTCAGCTGTGTCCTCGGTGTGACTCTGCTCGTCGCTCCGCTGCTCCGTGCTGCTGCTGCCGGGCTCCGCTGCGCTCTGACCGGCCAGGAGCCGCTCTGTGAGTCGGTGTCCGGTTACTCCTCCTCCTCCTCCTCCTCCTCATCCGGACTCCATGCTGGCTCAGCGGCTCCTCGGCAGCCCCACAGCGCCCCCACAGACAGAGCCCCGGTATAGTAACTTTAATACATGTACATGTAATCAGATTACCTCAGACTGAGAGTAAAAGTACAAAGAAAATATTACTTCAAATTCTAACAATACTTTGAATATCATCAACAACAACAATAAATATGATCAAAATACTGACGTCTCTAATCAGCAGCTGAGACCTCAGACCTGGTCTGTGATCCTTGATCCGGATCAGTGTAATCTGGTTCTGAGTGGTCTGGATGTGACCAGATGTTTGACTCATTAAAGTGGGTCAGACCTGCAGATTATCACATGATCGCCTCATTAAAGAAACTAAACAACAACAAGAGTCTGCGGTCATACCAAGACGTGATCCAGGATCGGGAACCAGGACCCACCTGAGGTCCAAGAGCCAACCACAGAAGAAGATCCACAGAAGAATAACCACAGGAGAAGAACCACAGGGATGATCCACAGGAGAAGAACCACAGGAGAAGATCTACAGGAGAAGATCCACAGGAGAAGAACCAAGAACCACAGGAGAAGATCCACAGGAGAAGATCCACAGGAGAAGAACCACAGGAGAAGAACCACAGGAGAAGATCCACAGGAGAAGATCCACAGGAGAAGAACCACAGTAGAAGATCCACAGGAGAAGATCCACAGAAGAAGAACCACAGGAGAAGATCCAACGGAGAAGATCCACTGGAGAAGATCCACGGGAGAAGAACCACAGGAGAAGAACCACAGGAGAAGAACCACAGGAGAAGAACCACAGGAGAAGATCCACAGAAGAAGAACCACAGGAGAAGAACCACAGGAGAAGAACCACAGGAGAAGAACCACAGGAGAGATCCACAGAAGAAGAACCACAGGAGAAGATCCACAGGAGAAGATCCACAGGAGAAGAACCACAGGAGAAGATCCACAGGAGAAGAACCACAGGAGAAGATCCACAGGAGAAGATCCACAGGAGAAGAACCACAGGGATGATCCACAGGAGAAGATCCACAGAAGAAGATCCACAGAGAAGAACCACAGGAGAAGATCCACAGGAGAAGAACACAGGAGAAGAACCACAGGAGAAGAACCAAGGAGAAGATCCACAGAAGAAGATCCACAGGAGAAGATCCACAGGAGAAGATCCACAGAAGAAGAACCACAGGAGAAGATCCACAGGAGAAGAACCACAGGAGAAGAACCACAGGAGAAGATCCAACGGAGAAGATCCAACGGCGAAGATCCACGGGAGAAGATCCACGGGAGAAGAACCACAGGAGAAGATCCAACGGAGAAGATCCAACGGAGAAGATCCAACGGAGAAGATCCAACGGAGAAGATCCACGGAGAAGATAGACAGGAGAAGATCCACGGGAGAAGATCCACGGGAGAAGAACCACGGGAGAAGAACCACGGGAGAAGAACCACGGGAGAAGATCCACGGGAGAAGAACCACGGGAGAAGATCCACGGGAGAAGATCCACGGGAGAAGATCCACGGGAGAAGAACCACGGGAGAAGATTCACGGGAGAAGATCCACAGGAGAAGATTCACAGAAGAAGATCCACAGAAGAAGATCCACAGGAGAAGAACCACAGGAGAAGATCCACAGGAGAAGAACCACAGAAGAAGAACCACAGGGATGATCCACAGGAGAAGATCCACAGGAGAAGATTCACAGAAGAAGATTCACAGGAGAAGAACCACAGGAGAAGATCCACAGGAGAAGAACCACAGAAGAAGAACCACAGGAGAAGAACCACAGGAGAAGATTCACAGAAGAAGATCCACAGAAGAAGATCCACGGGAGAAGAACCACGGGAGAAGAACCACGGGAGAAGATCCACAGAAGAAGATTCACAGGAGAAGATCCACAGAAGAAGATTCACAGGAGAAGAACCACAGGAGAAGATCCACAGGAGAAGATCCACAGGAGAAGATCCACAGACCTGATTGGTTGCAGGTCTGTCCGTTGATGTCAGGGCGTGTAAACGTCAAACTAAATTATTAATTAAACTGAAGTGAATTAAAGTTCTTCATGTTGTAAACAGATACTTTGTGTTTTTTGTACTTTTACTATCATACATGTAGTTTATAAAATAACTGTTGGCTCAACATTCACAGTCGTGTCACATCCCTCTAAAACACATAAACCTGAAACAGGTGCAGCAGCTGACAGACAGCTGACACACACCTGTTGGACTTCTTCTAGTTTTCAAAGTTTCACTGAACAAAGTCAAAACTTCCTCTGTGATCGTAGAATGTTTCTTCTCAATATGTGTCTCTATTCAAAATCTAATTAAAACAAATTAAAAACCAGATTAAAAATGTCAAAACCCTGTTTGTTTTATTAGCAGACATCAAATCTTTGAATCATTCAGCTGATCAGGAAAAAAACTTTAATGAAACGTTCATCAAACCTTTAGTCAGAAATTACATTGTTATGTTTCGTCCAGATGAACCAGCTCTAAAAACGTCATCGAGTAAGTTCAACACAGATTTAAAAAGCAATAAACACAAAGGGAACATTAAAGAAACATTCAGGGAACATTCAAGGAACATTCAGGGAACATTACAGGAACATTAAGGGATGATTCAGGGAACATTTAAGGAACATTAAGGGATGATTCAGGGAACATTTAAGGAGCATTAAATGAACATTAGGGGAACATTAAAGAAACATTAAGGGAACATTAAAGGAACATTCAGGGAACATTAAAGGGACATTAGAGAAACATTAAAGGAACATTAAGGGAACATTAAAGAAACATTCAGGGAACATTAAAGGAACATTCAGGGAACATTATGGGAACATTAAAGAAACATTAAGGGAACATTAAAGAAACATTAAGGGAACATTAAAGTTACATTCAGGGAACATTAGGGGAACATTAAAGGAACATTCAGGGAACATTAAAGGGACATTAGAGAAACATTAAAGGAACATTAAGGGAACATTAAAGGAACATTAAAGAAACATTAAAGGAACATTAAAGAAACATTAAGGGAACATTAAAGAAACATTAAGGGAACATTAAAGAACATTCAGGAACATGGCCTTTGATTGGCTCCCATCAGCTGTCAATCACAGTGTGGTTTTCACTGATGCTTGTCGTCTTGGTGGGACGCTATAGTACACTTCCTGTTTCCCATCAGGGTTAAGGTCAGAGGTCAACATGTGTCCTCTAATCTGACCAATCGGGCGCTCTCCTCCCACAGCCTCCTCGCCACCTCGTCATCCCGACCCTCTGGAGCTACTTCCTTCTCTGCACAGTCACTGAAAAACACAAAGCAGCTTCTTATGGTGATTTTATGAGGACGTCTCATTGATTTACATCAACCTCCTGCAGGCTGATGCTCAAACCATCAACAAACCATCCACAAACCTTCAACAAACCTTCAACAAACCATCAAACCTTTAACAAACCTTCAACAAACCATCAAACCTTTAACAAACCTTCATCAATGAATAATAATGACTTGACCACTAGAGGGAGTCTGTTACCTGATGGAGAGCTCACGACTCACAGAACAACCAAACAAGACAAAACAGGATATAAACAATATAGATTATTATTTTATATATATAAAATATATATGAAATAAAATATGGAGGACGCATCAGGAACATCACGTCACCTACGAAGTGACGGAGAGTTTGAATTATAACGTCTGTCCTTATGGGGACCTGCTGGTCATCGCAGAGTGTGGGTCCCCATAATGTAGTTAAACAGGAAACACACACACTAAATGAAGTTATTAAAGAAATTACATCAAAATAATTAAAAGTGTCTGTCTGCCTGTCTGCCTGTCAGTGGAGGTGTCTTCTTTGTCCTTGTACCTGAAGTATCTCCCGGACAGTTCCTCCAGGCCGGGCGTCACAGCACAGTACACGGTGGTCTGACTGCCCTGTGCGGGAGTCTTCATGAGCAGCAGGGACGGAGGAATCAGCAGGAGGCCCAGCACGGGGAACGAGCTCTGGAAGTGACGACCCAGTTCAGTAAAGATCACACCCGGGTGGAGACAGAACGACGACACGCCGGAGCCTGAAGGGGACACCGAGGTAGAAAAAACACAGGTACATCTGAACAACCAATCATATTACAGCTCTGAATGTTTCTGATGTTTAGTGTTTGTGAGGACCTCTGAATGTTTCTGATGTTTAGTGTTTGTGAGGACCTCTGAATGTTTCTGATGTTTAGTGTTTGTGAGGACCTCTGAATGTTTCTGATGTTTAGTGTTTGTGAGGACCTCTGAGTCTTCTGGCGAGTTCTCTGGTGAACAGGATGTTTGCCAGTTTGCTCTGTTTGTAGCTCTGCAGAGAGCTGTACAGCTTCCTGCTGAAGAACAAGTCGTCAAAGTCGATGTGACCTGAAGAATCGGACAAACATAAAATACTGAAACAAAACCAAGAACAGAGGAACGTCAGAAGAACGTCAGAGGAACGTCAAAGGAACGTCAGAGGAACGTCAAAGAAACTTCAGAGGAACGTCAGAAGAACATCAGAGGAACGTCAGAGGAACGTCAAAGAAACTTCAGAAGAACGTCAGAAGAACGTCAGAGGAACGCCAGAGGAACGTCAGAGGAACGTCAAAGAAACTTCAGAGGAACGTCAAAGAAACTTCAGAGGAACGTCAGAAGAACATCAGAGGAACGTCAGAGGAACGTCAAAGAAACTTCAGAAGAACGTCAGAAGAACGTCAGAGGAACGCCAGAGGAACGTCAGAGGAACGTCAAAGAAACTTCAGAGGAACGTCAGAAGAACGTCAGAAGAACATCAGAGGAACGACAAAGAAACTTCAGAAGAACGTCAGAAGAACGTCAGAGGAACGCCAGAGGAACGTCAGAGGAACGTCAAAGAAACTTCAGAGGAGCGTCAGAGGAACGTCAAAGGAACGTCAGAGGAACGTCAGAGGAACGTCAGCCGAACGTCAGAGGAACGTCAAAGGAACGTCAGAGGAACGTCAGAAGAACGTCAGAGGAACGTCAAAGAAACTTCAGAGGAAGGTCAAAGGAACGTCAAAGGAACGTCAAAGGAACATCAGAGGAACGTCAGAGGAACGTCAAAGGAACGTCAGAAGAACATCAGAGGAACGTCAGATGAACGTCAGAGGAACGTCAGCGGAACGTCAGAGGAACGTCAAAGGAACGTCAGAGGAACGTCAAAGGAACGTCAAAGGAACATCAGAGGAACGTCAAAGGAACGTCAAAGGAACGTCAGAGGAACGTCAAAGGAACGTCAAAGGAACATCAGAGGAACGTCAAAGGAAGGTCAAAGGAACGTCAAAGGAACATCAGAGGAACGTCAAAGAAACTTCAGGGGAACGTCAGAGGAACGTCAGAGGAACGTCAAAGGAACGTCAGAGGAACGTCAAAGGAACGTCAGAGGAACGTCAAAGGAACGTCAAAGGAACGTCAGAGGAACATCAAAGGAACGTCAAAGGAACATCAGAGGAACGTCAAAGGAACGTCAAAGGAACGTCAGAGGAACATCAAAGGAACGTCAAAGGAACATCAGAGGAACGTCAAAGAAACTTCAGGGGAACGTCAGAGGAACGTCAGAGGTTGTACCCCCGCGGTGGGCGATGGATGACACAGTGACTACTCGGCTGGGGGCGGAGCTCTTCAGCTTTGGTAGCAGCAGATTGGTTAGCAGAAAGTGACCCAGATGATTGACAGCCAGCTGAGTCTCAAAACCATCCTCTGTCAGCGATTTTGGACACATCATCACTCCTGCAGACAGACAGGTGGAGAGAGAAAGAGACAGGTGAGCAGACAGACAGGTGGAGAGAGAGAGAGACAGGTGAGCAGACAGACAGGTGGAGAGAGAGAGAGACAGGTGAACAGACAGACAGGTAGAGAGAGAGACAGGTGAGCAGACAGACAGCTGGAGAGAGAGACAGGTGAGCAGACAGACAGGTGGAGAGAGAAAGAGACAGGTGAGCAGACAGACAAGTGGAGAGAGAGAGACAGGTGAGCAAACAGACAGGTTGAGACAGGTGAGCAGACAGACAGGTGAGGTCACCTGCGTTGTTGATGAGGACATCCAGTCTGTCCTCGCTGTCCAGGAAGTCTTTGGCGAACTGTCTGACGGAGTAAAGCGAGGCCAGGTCCAGGTGTCTGATCGCCACGTTCCCGTTTCCTGTCGACCGTCTGATCTCCTCCGCCGCCTGCTCCGCCCGGGTCAGGTCTCTGCAAGCCATCACCACCGGGCCCCTGCAACGAAATCAAACACACCCATCACCACCCGGGCCCCTGCAACGAAATCAAACACACCCATCACCACCCAGGCCCCTGCAACGAAATCAAACACACCCATCACCACCCGGGCCCCTGCAACGAAATCAAACACACCCATCACCACCCGGGCCCCTGCAACGAAATCAAACACACCCATCACCACCCGGGCCCCTGCAATGAAATCAAACACACCCATCACCACCCGGGCCCCTGCAACGAAATCAAACACACCCATCACCACCCGGGCCCCTGCAACGAAATCAAACACACCCATCACCACCCGGGCCCCTGCAACGAAATCAAACACACCCATCACCACCCGGGCCCCTGCAATGAAATCAAACACACCCATCACCACCCGGGCCCCTGCAACGAAATCAAACACACCCATCACCACCCGGGCCCCTGCAACGAAATCAAACACACCCATCACCACCCGGGCCCCTGCAACGAAATCAAACACACCCATCACCACCCGGGCCCCTGCAACGAAATCAAACACACCCATCACCACCCGGGCCCCTGCAACGAAATCAAACACACCCATCACCACCCGGGCCCCTGCAACGAAATCAAACACACCCATCACCACCCGGGCCCCTGCAACGAAATCAAACACACCCATCACCACCCGGGCCTGTGACTGGGTGTGCTTGTTTCGACACACCTTGTAATCGGCTCAGATGGTTTCAGCCCCTCCGTGACCTCTGACCTATCAGAGTCATCCAGTGATACGTACGTCCTTACGGACAAACAGGAGCTGCTAACCTGACTACATGTGAGTAAAAAAGGTGACAGTCACTTTAAACCTGTCCCCCACCTTAACCTTTGACCTCTGACCTGAGGCTCCATGTGGACAGTAAGGACTCAGGTCCTCACATTGTAGATAAGTCAGTCTGACCTCTGCGTGCGAGGTCTCTGCTCGTCTCTTTGCCGATGCCAGTGTTCGCTCCAGTGATCAGAACCGTCTTTCCATCCAGGCGAACAGAACAGCGACACACTCCACCTCCAATCCACTTCCTCAACATGGCCACACCTACACCTACACACACACACACACACATGTCATGAACATGTTACATGCTGTATTTACATTAATGATGTTTGTAACCTGTTCAAAGTGTTCAGGTGATTCACATTTATTTTGTACACACACACGTTACACACCCGCATACACACACACGTACACACACTGTACACACACACTGTACACACACACATACACACACTGTACACACACACACGTTACACACACGCGTACACACACTGTACACACACACATACACACACTGTACACACACACATGCACACACTGTACACACACACACACACGTTACACACACACGTTACACACACACTATACACACACATGTACATGTTGATGTATCAGCAGTTAATAAACACATTTATGTTTATCCACTCATCAATTAACTGTAAACTTAAATTTAGAATAAGAGCCTAAAACCTGCACAGACCAGAACCAGAACCAGAACTGGCTGCAGCAGCACAAACACAGGCAGTGTCAGACTCTTACACATCAGAGTAAGTCCCAGCACAGCCCCACACAGCAGCAGCCGCTCCAGCTGGCTCTCCTCTCCAGAACCCTGTTCCGTCTCTGGGTCCGAGCCGCCGTCCTCACGGGGCAATGGCAGAACCAGGAATCCTCCCGGAGCCGCGGCACTCATCCCTGCGGGTCAAAGCAGGCTAAGGATAGACTGAACCGAGCCGAGACAGGACATAGAGCAGGGGGGAGGGGGCACAGATTAAGTCAGATTAGAACAGATTATCCAGCAAACAGAAAGCAGCTCTGAGACCAGAGAGAGAGCACAGGAACCAGCAGGAACCAACATGAACCAGCAGGAACCAACAGGTCAGCTCCAACACGCAGGAACCAAGTGGAACCAACAGGAATCAGCAGGAACCAACAGGAACCAACAGGTCAGCTACAGCCAGCAGGAACCAGCAAGAACCAACAGGAACCAGCAGGAACCAACAGGTCAGCTCCAACACGCAGGAACCAAGTGGAACCAACAGGAATCAGCAGGAACCAACAGGAACCAACAGGTCAGCTACAGCCAGCAGGAACCAGCAGGAACCAACAGGAACCAGCAGGAACCAACAGGTCAGCTCCAACACGCAGGAACCAAGTGGAACCAACAGGTCAGTTACAGCCAGCAGGAACCAGCAAGAACCAACAGGAACCAGTTAGAACCAACAGGAACCAGCAGGAACCAACAGGTCAGCTACAACCAACAGGAACCAGCAAGAACCAACAGGAACCAAGAAGAACCAACAGGAACCAAGAAGAACCAACAGGTTAGCTACAGCCAGCAGGTACCAGCAGGAACCAGCAGGAACCCACAGGAGCCATCAGGAAACAACAGGAATCAATTGGTCAGCTACAACCAACAGGAACCAGCAAGAACCAATGGGAACCAACAGGAACCAACAAGTCAGCTCCAACCAGCAGGAACCAGCAAGAACCAACAAGACCCAACAGGTCAGCTCTAACCAACAGGAACCAGCAGGAACTAAGTGGAACCAACAGGAACCAGCAGGAACCAACAGGTCAGCTCCAACCAGCATGAACCAACAGGTCAGCTACAACCAGCATGAACCAACAGGTCAGCTACAACCAACAGGAACCAGCAAGAACCAACAGGTCAGCTCCAACCAGCATGAACCAACAGGTCAGCTACAACCAACAGGAACCAGCAAGAACCAACAGGAACCAGTTAGAACCAACAGGAACCAGCATGAACCAACAGGTCAGCTCCAACCAGCAGGAACCAACAGGTCAGCTCCAACCAGCATGAACCAACAGGTCAGCTACAACCAACAAGAACCAGCATGAACCAACAGGAACCAGTTAGAACCAACAGGAACCAAGAGGAACCAACAGGTTAGCTACAGCCAGCATGAACCAACAGGTCAGCTACAACCAACAGGAACCAGCAAAAACCAACAGGAACCAGTTAGAACCAGCAGGAACCAACAGGTCAGCTACAACCAACATGAACCAGCAAGAATCAACAGGAACCAGTTAGAACCAACAGGAACCAGCAGGAACCAACAGGTCAGCTCCAACCAGCATGAACCAACAGGTCAGCTACAACCAACAAGAACCAGCATGAACCAACAGGAACCAGTTAGAACCAACAGGAACCAAGAGGAACCAACAGGTTAGCTACACCCAGCATGAACCAACAGGTCAGCTACAACCAACAGGAACCAGCAAAAACCAACAGGAACCAGTTAGAACCAGCAGGAACCAACAGGTCAGCTACAGCCAGCAGGAACCAGCAGGAACCAACAGGAACCAGCAGGAACCAACAGGTCAGCTACAGCCAGCAGGAACCAGCAGGAACCAACAGGAACCAGCAGGAACCAACAGGTCAGCTCCAACACGCAGGAACCAAGTGGAACCAACAGGTCAGTTACAGCCAGCAGGAACCAGCAAGAACCAACAGGAACCAGTTAGAACCAACAGGAACCAGCAGGAACCAACAGGTCAGCTCCAACCAGCATGAACCAACAGGTCAGCTACAACCAACAGGAACCAGCAAGAACCAACAGGAACCAGTTAGAACCAACAGGAACCAAGAAGAACCAACAGGTTAGCTACAGCCAGCATGAACCAACAGGTCAGCTACAACCAACAGGAACCAGCAAAAACCAACAGGAACCAGTTAGAACCAGCAGGAACCAACAGGTCAGCTACAGCCAGCAGGAACCAGCAGGAACCAACAGGAACCAGCAGGAACCAACAGGTCAGCTACAGCCAGCATGAACCAACAGGTCAGCTACAACCAACAGGAACCAGCAAGAACCAACAGGTCAGCTACAACCAACAGGAACCAGCAGGAACCAACAGGTCAGCTCCAACCAGCATGAACCAACAGGTTAGCTACAACCAGCATGAACCAACAGGTCAGCTACAACCAACAGGAACCAGCAAGAACCAACAGGTCAGCTCCAACCAGCATGAACCAACAGGTCAGCTACAACCAACAGGAACCAGCAAGAACCAACAGGAACCAGTTAGAACCAACAGGAACCAGCAGGAACCAACAGGTCAGCTCCAACCAGCATGAACCAACAGGTCAGCTACAACCAACAAGAACCAGCATGAACCAACAGGAACCAGTTAGAACCAACAGGAACCAAGAGGAACCAACAGGTTAGCTACAGCCAGCATGAACCAACAGGTCAGCTACAACCAACAGGAACCAGCAAAAACCAACAGGAACCAGTTAGAACCAGCAGGAACCAACAGGTCAGCTACAACCAACAGGAACCAGCAAGAATCAACAGGAACCAGTTAGAACCAACAGGAACCAGCAGGAACCAACAGGTCAGCTCCAACCAGCATGAACCAACAGGTCAGCTACAACCAACAGGAACCAGCAAGAACCAACAGGAACCAGTTAGAACCAACAGGAACCAAGAGGAACCAACAGGTTAGCTACAGCCAGCAGGAACCAACAGGTCAGCTACAACCAACAGGAACCAGCAAGAACCAACAGGAACCAGTTAGAACCAACAGGAACCAAGAGGAACCAACAGGTTAGCTACAGCCAGCATGAACCAACAGGTCAGCTACAACCAACAGGAACCAGCAAGAACCAACAGGAACCAGTTAGAACCAACAGGAACCAAGAGGAACCAACAGGTTAGCTACAGCCAGCAGGTACCAACAGGAACCCACAGGAGCCATCAGGAAACAACAGGAATCAATTGGTCAGCTACAACCAACAGGAACCAGTTAGAACCAACAGGAACCAGCAGGAACCAACAGGTCAGCTCCAACCAGCATGAACCAACAGGTCAGCTACAACCAACAGGAACCAGCAAGAACCAACAGGAACCAGTTAGAACCAACAGGAACCAAGAGGAACCAACAGGTTTGCTACAGCCAGCAGGTACCAACAGGAACCCACAGGAGCCATCAGGAAACAACAGGAATCAATTGGTCAGCTACAACCAACAGGAACCAGCAAGAACCAATGGGAACCAACAGGAACCAACAAGTCAGCTCCAACCAGCAGGAACCAGCAGAAATCCACAGGAACCATCAGAATACAACAGGAACCAGCTGGAACCAACAGGTCTCCAGAACCAGAAATCAGAGCTGCTCCTTTATCATTGTTATTCATATATCTGTATGTATTCATTGTTTTTAAAATCAGGGTGTCATGATGGGTTCTGGTGTATAGATGTTCAGTGGATCATGTTCTCTGTTCCTGTGGCTAAATGAACTTAATCAAACTGAACTCATTTTTACAAAGTGTTTTTACTGAGCATGTTTTATTTTGAAGGATCCAGAGTGTTCCTGTAGTGTTTGGACAGAACGTTAAACAAACGTTTAAATCAGGTTTGTTTGATTCTCAGCTGGTTTTCTTTGCATGAACTTTGATTTTATTGATTATTGAATATTACATTTTTTCAGTTTTTTTAATTTTATTTCAGCCTCGGCTCTGACGTCACGCCTTAGCCCCGCCCCCCGTAAACCAACAGAACAAAATGGCGGCCCGCTGTGACGGTGTGCTGTTGTTTTGGCGCCACTCGGCCTCCATGTTGTCTTCTTGGTGTGTGTCTGAGTCTGTCTGTGGTTCTGGTCTCGGTCGGTCCGGTTCTGGAGCCGTTTAACGCCTCCGGACCGAAACCGGATGGACTTCAGGTCCTCCAGAAACATTTACGCCGACCAATCAGAGACGGCGCTGTCTGAGGAGGACGTGACGTAAGCCGCAGTGAGCCAATCTGCGGCTCCGACACGGCAGCAGCAGGAGGAAGACCCGCCTCCTGACGAACCGGAGCGCGCCTCTAGAAGAACCGTGCGAACCCGTCCGTGCTCCGCTGACCCGCTCTGCAGCACCAGCACCAGGTAAGACCTGCACGGCCCGGTCCGGTCCGGCCCGGCCCGGTCCGATGCACACGCACGTACATGTAGGAGGCGCTTGGTCTGTAGGCGGTGCCAGCGGGGCGGTGCAGCCCGGTTCTGTTCTCACTGCACCCCGGTCCAGTCTGAACTGGTTCGAGTGGGCTGTAACGTGTCTGGACCCGTCCGGACTGAAAGTTTCTCCTGCGGGGTCAGAGCGCCCCCTGCGGCCACGGCGTGACGTCACACCGCGGGGTGTCATTAACATCACGTCACACATCATTACGTCACTTCCTGTTGACTGTGATGACATCACATCAGAACACATGTTAGCAAAATGCTAAGCTAAGCCTACCTGTCAGGTGACTGTGGTGATGGAAGTCAGAGGTCATGTGACACGCTGTCTTATGGTTTCCATAGCAACATGGATACAGAGTTGTTCATGGAGTGTGAGGAGGAGGAGCTGGAGCCATGGCAACAGGTGGACGACAGCGTGGAGGAAGACGACGTGGACTTCATGGACAGTTACCGTGAGCCAGGTGAGACACCTGTGAAGTACACCTGTAACACCTGTCTGTCTCTCTCTGTCTGTCTCACTCTTTGTCTGTCTCTCTCTGTCTGTCTCACTCTCTGTCTGTCTCTCTCTGTCTGTCTCACTCTCTGTCTGTCTCACTCCGTCTGTCTCTCTCTGTCTCACTATGTCTGTTTCACTATGTCTGTCTCTCTCTGTCTGTCTCACTCTTTGTCTGTCTCTCTCTGTCTGTCTCACTCTTTGTCTGTCACTCTCTGTCTCTCTCTCTGTCTCTCTCTCTGTCTCTCTCTCTGTCTCACTCCATCTGTCTCTCTTTGTCTGTCTCACTCTTTGTCTGTCACTCTCTGTCTGTCTCACTCCGTCTGTCTCTCTCTGTCTGTCTCACTCTTTGTCTGTCACTCTCTGTCTGTCTCACTCCGTCTGTCTCTCTCTGTCTGTCTCACTCTTTGTCTGTCACTCTCTGTCTCTCTCTGTCTGTCTCTCCAGTGGAGGATTCTCCGTCTCCTCTTCCAGCCTCTGAGTCTCCACCCCCTCAGAAGCCTCCACCTGCTTCATCAGGTAACTGTCTGATGGTTTGATGGTGGTCTGATGGTTTGATGGTGGTCTGATGGTCTGATGATGGTCTGATGGTTCGATGGTGGTCTGATGGTTTGATGGTGGTTTGATGGTGGTCTGATGGTTTGATGGTGGTCTAATGGTCTGATGGTCTGATGGTTTGATGGTGGTCTGATGGTTTGATGGTGGTCTGATGGTTTGATGGTGGTCTGATGGTTTGATGATGGTGTGATGGTCTGGTGGTTTGATGGTGGTCTGATGATGGTTTGATGGTGTGGTGGTCTGGTGGTCTGATGGTTTGATGATGGTCTGATGGTCTGATGGTCTGATGGTGTGATGGTGGTCTGATGGTTTGATGATGGTTTGATGGTGTCTGATGGTCTGATGGTGGTCTGATGGTTTGATGGTGGTCTGATGGTCTAATGATGGTCTGATGGTTTGATGGTGGTCTGATGGTCTAAAGGTGGTCTGATGGTTTGATGGTGGTCTGATGGTCTAATGGTGGTCTGATAGTGTGATGGTGGTCTGGTGGTCTGATAGTGTGATGGTGGTCTGATGGTGTGATGGTGGTCTGATGGTTTGATGATGGTCTGATGTTCTGGTGGTGGTCTGATGGTCTGGTGGTTTGATGGTGTTTTGATGATGGTTTGATGGTGTGGTGGTCTGATGGTTTGATGATGGTCTGCTGGTGTGATGGTGGTCTGATGGTTTAATGGTGGTCTGATGGTCTGGTGGTTTGATGGTGGTCTGGTGGTTGGATGGTGGTCTGATGGTTTGATGATGGGCTGATGATGGTCTGGTGGTTTGATGGTGGTCTGATGGTTTGATGGTGGTCTGATGGTTTGATGGTGGTCTGATGGTGTGATGGTCTGATGATGGTCTGATGGTTTGATGGTGGTCTGGTGGTTTGATGGTCTGATGGTGTGATGGTTTGATGGTGGTCTGATGGTGTGATGGTTTGATGGTGGTCTGATGGTTTGATGATGGTCTGATGGTGTGATGGTTTGATGGTGGTCTGATGGTTTGATGGTGGTCTGGTGGTTTGATGGTCTGATGGTGTGATGGTTTGATGGTGGTCTGATGGTTTGATGGTGGTCTGATGGTTTGATGGTGGTCTGATGGTGTGATGGTCTGATGATGGTCTGATGGTTTGATGGTGGTCTGGTGGTTTGATGTTCTGATGGTGTGATGGTTTGATGGTGGTCTGATGGTGTGATGGTTTGATGGTGGTCTCGTGGTTTGATGGTGGTCTGATGGTTTGATGGTGGTCTGGTGGTTTGATGGTGGTCTGGTGGTTTGATGGTCTGATGGTGTGATGGTTTGATGGTGGTCTCGTGGTTTGATGGTGGTCTGATGGTTTGATGGTGGTCTGGTGGTTTGATGGTGGTCTGGTGGTTTGATGGTCTGATGGTGTGATGGTTTGATGGTGGTCTCGTGGTTTGATGGTGGTCTGATGGTTTGATGGTGGTCTGGTGGTTTGATGGTGGTCTGATGATGGTCTGGCTCCTCTGTGGAGGACCTGGTGGTTTAACAGTTGTTGGTTACTTCTCTTGTCTTAGCCTCCTCTCCGGTCCAAATCTTCTCCTCCTCCTCGGTGATGGCTCCTCCTCCCTCCTCCATCATCACCTCCTCCTCTGTCTCCCGACTCCCCGCCCCCTGCACACCTGCCCCCGTGGCCCCACCCCTGGTGGCTCAAGCCCCGCCTCTCATCCTGACGCAGACGGCAGGTGGAACGTTCCTCCTCCCAGCAGCCCACGGGGCAGGCAACACCCGGTCCATCCTCCTCACCACACAGGTACAGAAAACAAACTCTCGTCCTCCATGTTGTTAAACCTGTGACGTCACAGTGATGTCACAGTGACGTCATGTGTTTCCCGTGCAGGGTTTCCCGATGATGAACCACGGCACTCCTCTGCTGTTGAACCTGCAGCCGGGTCAGACGATGCAGCCTCTCACTCTGATCCAGTGTACGACCGCTCGCCTCATTAATCATGTGACCATTGATCAGCTGATCCATCGCTCATCTCAGCTGTTTCCTGTCCCCGCAGCGCCATCGTTGGGTCAGCTGGTACGACCCAGTGTGGGCGTGTCCCCCGTCCTGCCCCAGACCAGACTGAGCCCTGCCCCCTTGAGAGGCCCCGCCCAACCAGGCTCCGCCTTCACCGCCATGCAGCTTCCTGCCGCGTTAACCATCCGCACCAGCACACCAGGACCCGGTCAGTCCCCGTGGACATGGATCAGAACACCGGATCAGAACCGATCAATTCATTCATCTGTTTTCTTTTTGTTATTGTTTTTCAGTTAACCTTCAGATGACTCAGGTGGGCGGGGCCAGCTCGCTGAAGCTCGCAGGTTCTCCCGCCCTTCCCTCCGGCTCAGCCAATGGAGTCACCAGAATCAGTCCGTTCAGCAGCAGCCAGACGATGAGGGATACCGGTACCAGTACACATGCACACACACACACATGCACACACATGCGCACACACACACACATGCACACATACATGCACACACATAGACATGCACACACACGCACACACATGCACACACGCACATGCACACACACATGCACACGCATACACCCATGCACACACACGCACACACACACACACATGCGCACACACACATGCACACACACACACGCACACACACATGCACACACACGCACATGCACACACACACACGCGCACGCACATGCACACACACATGCACACACACACACACATGCGCACACACACACACACATGCACACACACACACACATGCACACACACGCACATGCACACACACACACACGCGCACACACACGCACATGCACACACACACATGCACACACACACACACATGCACACACACATACACACATGCACACCCATGCACGCACACACACACACACACACACATGTGCACACACCCATGCACGCACACACACACACACACACATGTGCACACACACATGCACACACACACACTCTCCTATGGTTCAGTCTTCCGGATTTGGGGTTCAGTATCTTGCCCAGCCCAATGACACTTCGACACGCAGACTGAAGGAGCCGGGGATCGAACCACCGAACATCATCCGATGATTAGTGGATGACCCGCTCTACCTCTGAGCCACAGCCACCTCGTGAAACCCTTTAAATAACCAGGCCCAGGCCCGGGTCCTCAAGGCCCCCTTTGAGGCCCCGCCCCTGTAGAGCGTCCTCTTATTACAAAATAAAAGCATTTTACAGTTCACAGTGAACTGTTGGACTTTTTTTGTGCAGGAAGTGTCGAGTCACCATGGTTACTCTGTGTCACCAGCTCCTGTCGTCATGACGCCCCCTGTGACCTCAACACCGACCTCCGACCCCCCCCGGGTGGTGATGAGCGTGGAGGAGTTTTACTACGGCACGTTTGAAGGCGACCTGAGTCTGAGGAAGCCACATCCACTGGGAATCAAAACATCGACCTTCACCTGCCAGATCTGCACGCACCTCGCCGAGAACAACCTGAGGTGAGATCAGTGAGCACCTGAACGCACCTCAGCACCCACAAAGACTCCTCAACTTACCTGAACGCACCTGAACGCACCTCAACATACCTGAACACACATCAGCACCCACAAAGACTCCTCAACTTACCTGAACGCACCTGAACGCACCTCAACATACCTGAACACACCTCAGCACCCACAAAGACTCCTCAACTTACCTGAACGCACCTGAACGCACCTCAACATAACTGAACACACCTCAGCACCCACAAAGACTCCTCAACTTACCTGAACGCACCTGAACGCACCTCAACATACCTCAACATACCTGAACACACCTCAGCACCCACAAAGACCCCCTTTAACTTACCTGAACGCACCTCAACATACCTGAACACACATCAGCACCCACAAAGACTCCTCAACTTACCTGAACGCACCTCAACACACCTGAACACAATGCAGGTGCAGTGGTCTGTATGTTCACCTGTGTGTGTGTGTTGGCAGGTTGATGCAGCACACGCTCCAGCACTCGGAGCTGATTGGTGGAGGAGGAGAAGGTGACAACAGGAAGTGCTGTAAGTTCTGTTACCGTCAGTTCTCGTCTCCGGCTCAGCTGCAGAGCCACCAGGATCAGGTGCACGGCCCGGTCCTCTCCACCTGTAAGAACCACACCTGAACGAGACAGAACTGATGTCACACCTGGACCTGGCCCGGGACTCACCTGTCTGTCTCTCTCTCAGGTATGTGTCGAATATGTGAGTGGGCGTTTGAGAACGAGCCGGCCTTTCTGAACCACATGAAGTCTAACCACAAACCTGGAGAGATGCCCTACATCTGCCAGGTGAGTCTGACACCTGTCCTCTGATCTGAGGTATGAAGCCAGAACAGAATGTGACCAATCACAGACGTAAGCTGTTTCCATGGCAATATACCCCCTTAAAGTGTTGTACCTCAAGTTGCCTTGTTAACTCAGGTGTGACTTTCAGGTGTGCTCGTATCGCTCATCCTTCTACTCGGACGTCCTGCAGCACTTTGCCAGCTTCCACAGAGAATCTCGCTTCCTGCTGTGTGTTTTCTGCTTGAAGGTGACCAGAAACCCAACCAGCTACCAGCAGCACCTGCTCAGACACCAGGTAACCTGAGACACCAGGTAACACCACACACACTAGGTAATCTGAGACACCAGGTAACCTGAGACACCAGGTAACACCACACACACCAGGTAACGTCCTGTCTGTCTGTGTCTCAGGTGAATCAGGCCTTCCACTGTAACAGGTGTCGTCTTCAGTTCGTCTTCCTCAAAGATAAGATGCAGCACAAACTGGAAAACCATCGAAGCTTCAGGCGCCCGACTCAGCTGGAGGGACTGCCACCGGGGTCAAAGGTCAGCCCATCCTGAACCTGAGCAGCTCCTTATCAGGTCCCGGTCCAGGTTCTCATTGTTGATCCATGTGTCTCCAGGTGACCATCAGGACCTATGGGAAGGTCAGGCCACTGATGACCTCAGCAGGCAGCAGGCTGTTCCAGAGCCCCTCCTCCCTCATCCAGCCAATCAACATCAAGACAGAGCTGCTGAAGTCTCCGATCCAGAGGAGTCCGGCGCTCGCCAAATCACCACGATCCCCGACGAAGAGGCCGGTCAGCCGCAGAGACCACGTCAGCAGGTCAGGAAGGGTTAATGATGCGTTCAGGCAACACTGCGAAACAGGAAGCACAAGAACTCGTGAGGGTTAGCATCACGGCTAATCACAGGAGTTCAGTTAGTTAGTTAGTTCAGTTGACTTGTCCTCTCGTGTCCTGATGTGTTGTCTTCTCGTGTCCTGACGTCTCGTCCTCTCGTGTCCTGCAGGTTGGACGGGGACAGGTTGGTGTGTCTGGAGTGTGGGACAGACGCCTCGGACTTCTCCGCTCACTACCCCACTCACGTCCACTGTCTGCTGTGTCCGTACAGCAGCTGCTGCTCCAGAGCCTACGCTGCCCACATGATCCAGTAAGAACCTGCCCGGTCCAGTCTGTCATATTGTCAGTACTGGTACTGCAGTAGTACTCGCAGTACTGCGAGTCCATCTGTGGTCAGGTGTCATGTGATGTGATCAGCTGTTGTATGTTGTCGTTTCAGTCACCATGTCTTGCGGTCCAAAGACAAAGTCGTCCCTCTGCACAGACGACCTCCTCCATGGTGAGAGACATACATACTTTTACAGTGTAGTACTGATTTATATATAAGTACTTTTACAGTGTAGTACTGATTGTTATAAAGTACTTTTACAGTGTAGTACTGATTTATTATAAAGTACTTTTACAGTGTAGTACTGATTTATTATAAAGTACTTTTACAGTGTAGTACTGATTGTTATAAAGTACTTTTACAGTGTAGTACTGATTTATTATAAAGTACTTTACAGTGTAGTACTGATTATTATAAAGTACTTTTACAGTGTAGTACTGATTGTTATAAGTACTTTTACAGTGTAGTACTGATTGTTATAAAGTACTTTTACAGTGTAGTACTGATTGTTATAAAGTACTTTTACAGTGTAGTACTGATTTATTATAAAGTACTTTTACATGTAGTTACTGATTTATTATAAAGTACTTTTACAGTGTAGTAGTACTGATTTATTATAAAGTACTTTTACAGTGTAGTACTGATTTTATAAAGTACTTTTACAGTGTAGTACTGATTGTTATAAAGTACTTTTACAGTGTAGTACTGATTGTTATAAAGTACTTTTACAGTGTAGTACTGATTTATTATAAGTACTTTTACAGTGTAGTACTGATTGTTATAAAGTACTTTTACAGTGTAGTACTGATTGTTATAAAGTACTTTTACAGTGTAGTACTGATTTATTATAAAGTACTTTTACAGTGTAGTACTGATTTATTATAAAGTACTTTTACAGTGTGTACTGATTGGTTATAAAGTACTTTTTACAGTGTAGTACTGATTTTATTAAAGTACTTTCTACAGTTAGTACTGATTGTTATAAAGTACTTTTACAGATGTAGTACTGATGTTATAAAGTACTTTTACAGTGTAGTACTGATTGTTATAAAGTACTTTTACAGTGTAGTACTGATTTATTATAAAGTACTTTTACAGTGTAGTACTGATTGTTATAAAGTACTTTTACAGTGTAGTACTGATTGTTATAAAGTACTTTTTTACAGTGTAGTACTGATTGTTATAAAGTACTTTTACAGTTGTAGTACTTGATTTATTATAAGTACTTTTACAGTGTAGTACTGATTGTTATAAAGTACTTTTACAGTGTAGTACTGATTATTATAAAGTACTTTTACAGTTGTTAGTACTGATTGTTATAAAGTACTTTTACAGTGTAGTACTGATTTACTTATAAAGTACTTTTACAGTGTAGTACTGATTGTTATAAAGTACTTTTACAGTGTAGTACTGATTTATTATAAAGTACTTTTACAGTGTAGTACTGATTGTTATAAAGTACTTTTACAGTGTAGTACTGATTTATTATAAAGTACTTTTACAGTGTAGTACTGATTGTTATAAAGTACTTTTACAGTGTAGTACTGATTGTTTATAAAGTACTTTTACAGTGTAGTACTGATTGTTATAAGTACTTTTACAGTGTAGTACTGATTGTTATAAAGTACTTTTACAGTGTAGTACTGATTGTTATAAAGTACTTTTACAGTGTAGTACTGATTATTATAAAGTACTTTTACAGTGTAGTACTGATTGTTATAAAGTACTTTTACAGTGTAGTACTGATTTATTATAAAGTACTTTTACAGTGTAGTACTGATTGTTATAAAGTACTTTTACAGTGTAGTACTGATTGTTATAAAGTACTTTTACAGTGTAGTATGCTTATTATAAAGTACTTTTACAGTGTAGTACTGATTGTTATAAGTACTTTTACAGTGTAGTACTGATTGTTATAAAGTACTTTTACAGTGTAGTACTGTTTTATAAAGTACTTTACAGTGTAGTACTGTTATAAAGTACTTTTACGTGTAGTACTGATTTTATAAAGTACTTTTACAGTGTAGTACTGATTGTTATAAAGTACTTTTACAGTGTAGTACTGATTGTTATAAAGTACTTTTACAGTGTAGTACTGATTTATTATAAAGTACTTTTACAGTGTAGTACTGATTATCATAAAGTACTTTTACAGTGTAGTACTGATTGTTATAAAGTACTTTTACAGTGTAGTTCTGATTATCATAAAGTACTTTTACAGTGTAGTACTGATTGTTATAAAGTACTTTTACAGTGTAGTACTGATTATCATAAAGTACTTTTACAGTGTAGTACTGATTGTTATAAAGTACTTTTACAGTGTAGTACTGATTTATTATAAAGTACTTTTACAGTGTAGTACTGATTTATTATAAAGTACTTTTACAGTGTAGTACTGATTGTTATAAAGTACTTTTACAGTGTAGTACTGATTTATTATAAAGTACTTTTACAGTGTAGTACTGATTATCATAAAGTACTTTTACAGTGTAGTACTGATTGTTATAAAGTACTTTTACAGTGTAGTACTGATTGTTATAAAGTACTTTTACAGTGTAGTACTGATTGTTATAAAGTACTTTTACAGTGTAGTACTGATTTATTATAAAGTACTTTTACAGTGTAGTACTGATTGTTATAAAGTACTTTTACAGTGTAGTTAGTAGATTGTTATAAAGTACTTTTACAGTGTAGTACTGATTGTTATAAAGTACTTTTACAGTGTAGTACTCTGAGTGGCCTGAAGGTGTCGTTCTTTGTCAACAATAACAATCAGTTAACAGGAAGTGGACCTCACAGGTACGGCTCACACTTGATCCAAACATGTGACATGTTGATGTGTCTCCTGTCTGTTGATGTGTCTCCTGTCTGTTGTCTCTTGTCTGTTGATGTGTCTCTGTCTGTTGTCTCTTGTCTGTTGATGTGTCTCCTGTCTGTTGTCTCCTGTCTGTTGATGTGTCTTCTGTCTGTTGTCTCTTGTCTGTTGATGTCTCTCCTGTCTGTTGTCTCCTGTCTGTTGATGTGTCTCTTGTCTGTTGTGTCCTGTCTGTTGATGTGTCTCCTGTCTGTTGTGTCCTGTCTGTTGATGTGTCTCTTGTCTGTTGTCTCCTGTCTGTTGATGTGTCTTCTGTCTGTTGTGTCCTGTCTGTTGATGTGTCTCCTGTCTGTTGTCTCCTGTCTGTTGATGTGTCTCTTGTCTGTTGTCTCCTGTCTGTTGATGTGTCTCCTCTCTGTTGTCTCCTGTCTGTTGATGTGTCTTCTGTCTGTTGTGTCCTGTCTGTTGATGTGTCTCCTGTCTGTTGTCTCTTGTCTGTTAATGTTTCTCTTGTCTGTTGTGTCCTGTCTGTTGATGTGTCTCCTGTCTGTTGTGTCCTGTCTGTTGATGTGTCTCCTGTCTGTTGTCTCCTGTCTGTTGATGTGTCTTCTGTCTGTTGTGTCCTGTCTGTTGATGTGTTTCCTGTCTGTTGTCTCCTGTCTGTTGTCTCTTGTCTGTTGATGTCTCTTGTCTGTTGTGTTCTGTCTGTTGATGTGTCTCCTGTCTGTTGTCTCTTGTCTGTTGTGTCCTGTCTGTTGATGTGTCTCCTGTCTGTTGACGTTTCTCCTGTCTGTTGTGTCCTGTCTGTTGTCTCTTGTCTGTTGTGTCCTGTCTGTTGATGTGTCTCCTGTCTGTTGTGTCCTGTCTGTTGATGTGTCTGCTGTCTGTTGTGTCCTGTCTGTTGATGTGTCTCCTGTCTGTTGTCTCTTGTCTGTTGTGTCCTGTCTGTTGATGTGTCTCCTGTCTGTTGACGTGTCTCCTGTCTGTTGTGTCCTGTCTGTTGATGTGTCTCCTGTCTGTTGTGTCCTGTCTGTTGATGTGTCTCCTGTCTGTTGATGTGTCTCCTGTCTGTTGTCTCTTGTCTGTTGTGTCCTGTCTGTTGATGTGTCTCCTGTTGACGTGTCTCCTGTCTGTTGTGTCCTGTCTGTTGATGTGTCTCCTGTCTGTTGTGTCCTGTCTGTTGATGTGTCTCCTGTCTGTTGATGTGTCTCCTGTCTGTTGTGTCCTGTCTGTTGATGTGTCTCCTCTCTGTTGATGTGTCTCCTGTCTGTTGTGTCCTGTCTGTTGATGTGTCTCCTCTCTGTTGATGTGTCTCCTGTCTGTTGTGTCCTGTCTGTTGATGTGTCTCCTGTCTGTTGATGTGTCTCCTGTCTGTTGATGTGTCTCCTGTCTGTTGTGTCCTGTCTGTTGATGTGTCTCCTGTCTGTTGATGTGTCTCCTGTCTGTTGTCTCTTGTCTGTTGATGTGTCTCCTGTCTGTTGTGTCCTGTCTGTTGATGTGTCTCCTCTCTGTTGATGTGTCTCCTGTCTGTTGTGTCCTGTCTGTTGATGTGTCTCCTCTCTGTTGATGTGTCTCCTGTCTGTTGTCTCTTGTCTGTTGATGTGTCTCCTGTCTGTTGTGTCCTGTCTGTTGATGTGTCTCTCTCTGTTGATGTGTCTCCTGTCTGTTGTGTCCTGTCTGTTGATGTGTCTCCTCTCTGTTGATGTGTCTCCTGTCTGTTGTCTCTTGTCTGTTGATGTGTCTCCTGTCTGTTGTGTCCTGTCTGTTGATGTGTCTCCTGTCTGTTGTGTCCTGTCTGTTGTCCTCAGTGTGTTCGTGCTGTGGTGCTCTCACTGTGGCTTCAGGCCTCGCTCTGCAGATCAGATGGCCGATCACCTGCTGATGAACCCGGAGCACCACAGCGCCACCTGCTGCACAAGGAGTAAGACTGCAACACACACACACACACACACACACAGTCGATGATCGTGATTGGACCTGAGGCTCTCCAGTGTGTTCAGCTCAGAGCGGGTCGGGCTGTCAGGAGGTCAGACACAGAAACAGAACCAGACGAAATGTCTCGTGTGGACTCGTCCTGCTGTCACGGCTCAGTGGAGTCACAGTTGAACTTTAACAGATCAGATCACTGTTTCAGAAGGTCAGAGGTCAAACAGCTGATTAAAGCTGAGCTTCACGTTCAGTCTCCTGCAGGTCGCCACGTCTCGTCAGCTGATCCTAAACTTTCTGACAAGCTTTCAGGATCTGGCACCGTCCGGCTTCACTCCAAGCCAAAGTCAATAAAACTGGACTGAATGTCCAAAGTCCAGCTGCTCCGTGACTGAGCTGAGGAAACACAGGAAGCGTTAACAGAGGAAGAATGAAGTGTTTACACTGCCTGCTGCAGTTCACAAAGTCATCATGAAGTTACAGAGTCAGACTGTGTTTGCCCTCACAGGGACAGATGTACATCAGCATGACAACTATGTTTTAATTCACTGGTTCTCAAACTGTGGTACGAGTACCACTGGTGGGACAGCTGAAATGTGACATGAAACAGGAAGTGGTCTGTCATTCGAATATTTTCTGAGTAGTTTGTATAAAAAGTTGAGAAACACTGATCTGATCAGTTTGCCCTTGATTAATAAATAACCCACATGTTCTGGTTCTTGTTCTGGCTTCGTTATGTTGGTTTCCTTCAGGATCAGAACTTTCTGTTTACGTTCAGGGTCTGACACCGTTCAGCTCCATCAGCTGATGGTGTTTCCTCTTACTCAGCTTCAGCATTGCCTGTTCATTGTTTGATGAAGTTACATAGAGTGAGCTCAGTGTAGCATCAACAGGAGTTAAACTTTAAAGGTAAATTTACTGTTTACATACTGACACCGATTGTTTGTCTCTTCCAGCGTACGTTGAACCCGATATCCGGTTCTGCCACAGTGACGAGCAGCGTTATCCAGAGGAGAAGGAACCGGCCCAGAACACAGACCTACCTGATCCATCCTGGAGGTCCGCAGATTGTTGGAAATATCCAGCAGAGGACGACGGCCAGTCCACCATCGAGTCCTTCACGCAGAGCAGCGGGCCACGTCACTTCCTGGCCAAGAACAGCGACGCCATCGACTTCTTCAACTTGGTGTTCCCTGCGCCACTCATGGAACTGATCACCAACGAGACCAACGCCCATGTGAAGACCTGCCAGTTCCTGGGCTCCTCCTACCCAGACTGGGTCCCCGTCACCACCCATGAGGTCAAAGGTTTCATTGGCCTGGTCATTCTGATGGGCATCCAGAACCTCCCCGACCCATCCCACTACTGGTCTTGGAGTCACTACGACAACAGCTACACCTTCTATCGTGCCATGAGTTACAAACGCTTCAAGCAGATTGCTGCCAACATCCGCATGGGCAGTTTCACCACGGACGAATACCGCAGCACAGCAGGTCGAACGACTCGCTGCACATATTCAGGCCGATGCTGGACATGTTGGGCGGAGCAATGTGGGACGCCTACCAGCCAAACTGCTGCCTCACCATCGACAGGGCGCTGCTGCCAAGCCTGGATGAGGACAGCTGCCACGCCAAGGGCAACCCAAAGACGCAGCCTCAGGTTGTGGTTGCTGTGTGACTCCAAGTCCGGCTACTGCCACCGCTTCTTCATCTCAGGTGGGGGAGAATGTGGGCCAGGAGCCGGGCTTCATTGTGGTGCCCGAGCTGGTGAAGGGTCTGGAGGATAACAACCAACCCATCTTTTCTTGGCTAGTTCGCTGACATCCGTCCCGCTCATGCAGAAGCTTCTGGATCAGGGGATCATATGCCTCCAGCTCCTTCCCTCCACCCAACCCCATCCGCCCAGGGAGCTCTGGAGGAGGGCCAGCTGGACAATCCTGGGGACTTCCTGCAGAGGCAGTTTGGTCCCCTGCTGGCCACTCGATGGAGGGACACCAAAGAAATGGGCTGCCTGTCAACCAATGCAGCTCCGGGCGAGCAGGACACTGTTTGGAGGAGGTCTCAGACCAAAGTGGGCGGACTGGACCCCATTGACCGACCCATGGCCTTTCCGCCTCCTGCAGGAGAACATGCGTGGTGTGGACATCTGCAAGCAGCTGCTGGCCTGCAACCCACTGGGAGGAATACCCCAGGACCGACACTGGCGCAGCCTTTTCTGGTTTCTGGTCAACCTGAGCATCGTCAATGCCTTCATCGTGCTGCGGGAGAGCCGCAAAGAAAACCCTCCCGCCTGGGTTCAAGATGGCCTTTTCACTCAGGTCAACTTCCGCAAGCGTTTGGGCAACCAGCTCGCTAAGTTGCCCAGAAATACTTTGAGACCATGGAGATCGCCAGTCCCGAGGGATGAGGGTGGAGGTGGTGGAGGAACCAGTTAAACAAAGACACAGGATGGCAAAGATCAGCAGCATCTCCAAGAGGTGCAAGAACTGCAACCTGAAGAGCATCCGCCATGAGAGTGTGTACGGCTGCATCGTCTGCAAGTCCAACCTGTGCAAAACAACCCAGCTGCTTCTGGGAGTTTCACGGCATGTCGCCTCTGAACAAGGTCAGTACCTCATGTCTCAAAGATTCAGTTAAGAAGTCAGGGGACATGAAATGTACAGACTGAAATATAAACAATAGAAATAAAGTTCTTGTTTGTTTTTAACAGGATCAACTAAAGTTGGATTTCTGAAGGACAGAGTCAGGTAACAAAACATATCTCTGTTCACCGTGAAACATCTTTGAGTGTTTTGGTCCTCTGTGTTCTTTTTGCGCTTGGAAACTTGACGTACGTGTCTTTCTTGTACTGCAGCGGTTTGCCGTCGAGGTGAACGAGGTTCAGGACAGTGTAGACGGGGCAATGGCTCCGGTGGAGGACATGGACTTCTCTGATGATGAGCGTCTGGATGATTTGGACGACGTTGATGATGAAGCTGAAGATATTAAAGAAGAATATCTCAAAGAAGACAAACGACCAGTGGCTCAGCTGCCGCCAACAACCAGTGACCACAGCCAACTGCCAACCATCTTGTCTGCCTCTAAAGATCGCGACGACTTCCTCACTGCACGTCAGCTGAGGATCGCCCTGTTCGCTCTGTGTGACGGACTCCGCCAAGCCTGAGGGTCTTTTCCACAGACGTGCAGCTCATCCGGTCCTGGCTTAAGGAGGCC
>JAFMOB010000561.1:0-37543 GCA_018985215.1 Larimichthys polyactis
AGCGTCATGTCACAGTGTCATGTCACAGTGTCATGTCACAGCGTCATGTCACAGTGTGATGTCACAGTGTCATGTCACAGCGTCATGTCACAGCGTCATGTCACAGCGTCATGTCACAGCGTCATGTCACAGTGTGATGTCACAGTGTGAGGTCATAGCGTGATGTCACAGTGTGATGTCACAGCGTGATGTCACAGCGTGATGTCACAGCGTGATGTCACAGTGTGAGGTCATAGCGTGATGTCACAGTGTGATGTCACAGCGTGATGTCACAGTGTGAGGTCATAGTGTGATGTCACAGTGTCATGTCACAGTGTCATGTCACAGTGTGATGTCACAGTGTGAGGTCATAGTGTGATGTCACAGTGTCATGTCACAGTGTCATGTCACAGTGTGATGTCACAGTGTGATGTCACAGTGTCATGTCACAGTGTCATGTCACAGTGTGATGTCACAGTGTGATGTCACAGCGTGATGTCACAGTGTGATGTCACAGTGTCATGTCACAGTGTGATGTCACAGTGTGATGTCACAGTGTGATGTCACAGTGTGATGTCATAGTGTGATGTCACAGTGTCATGTCACAGTGTGATGTCACAGTGTGATGTCACAGTGTCATGTCACAGTGTGATGTCACAGTGTCGTGTCGCTATATCCAGCAGAGGTCAGACTGTCCTCAGATCAGCTCTTTAAAGTTTATTTTAATAAGTTAATTTTAAAGTTTGTAGTTTGATGTAATATATAAACATATAAATATAATGTGACATGAAAAAAAGTTGACTGACTCGCTGCACTGACAGCAGCTGACCACTGGGGGGCGCTCTAACACACACAGGGAACACTTGGACAGAGCCAGGCTAGCTGTTTCCACCTGTTTCCAGTCTTTGTGCTAAGCTAAGCTAACAGAGCGTTCTCAGATCAGCTTCATCAACATCCATCACCAGACCCCCGCCCCCACCTCATCACACCCCCACCCACTGAGACAGTGAGGGCCTTGTCACCATGCTGAAGTCTGATGTCGTCTCCTAGCAACCAACACAAAGTCCATTCAGAGACAGAGGACAGCGTCCAACTGAGAGGGGAGGGGAGACACAGGAGGGGTGGAGGAGGTGGAGGACCCCATCCTGACTGACGGTGGTCCAATTGCATTGTGGGTAGTGTAGTGCAGGTGGCAGGTGTTGATGATGACTTCCTATGTGTCTTCTTCTCTGGTTGCAGAAGGCATACAACGTCGCCCACGAGCCTCCGCTGAGTCAGCAGTGTGTGAAAAATGGAACGCACCCCAAAGGTGAGTTTGTCCCTCTCAGGTTACCGTCTGACTGACAACTATGCTGACCTCTGATTGGCTGTCCAGGCTCGCCGTGTGTTGGCCTGTGATGTGTCTGTCATGGACCACATGTCCACGATTAGAAGACGCGGATACGTGACGAGAAGCTACAGACACAGCTACTGTTAGCTCAGTCTGTTAGCTACTGTTAGCTCAGTCTGTTAGCTGCTGTTAGCTCAGTCTGTTAGCTGCTGTTAGCTCAGTCTGTTAGCTACTGTTAGCTCAGTCTGTTAGCTCAGTCTGTTAGCTACTGTTAGCTCAGTCTGTTAGCTCAGTCTGTTAGCTCATGTAAGCTCAGTCTGTTAGCTACGCTTAGCTCAGTCTGTTAGCTGCTGTTAGCTCATGTTAGCTCAGTCTGTTAGCTCAGTCTGTTAGCTACTGTTAGCTACTGTTAGCTCAGTCTGTTAGCTCAGTCTGTTAGCTACTGTTAGCTACTGTTAGCTCAGTCTGTTAGCTACTGTTAGCTCAGTCTGTTAGCTACGCTTAGCTCAGTCTGTTAGCTGCTGTTAGCTCATGTTAGCTCAGTCTGTTAGCTCAGTCTGTTAGCTACTGTTAGCTACTGTTAGCTCAGTCTGTTAGCTACTGTTAGCTACTGTTAGCTCAGTCTGTTAGCTACTGTTAGCTCAGTATGTTAGCTCAGTCTGTTAGCTCAGTCTGTTAGCTACTGTTAGCTACTGTTAGCTCAGTCTGTTAGCTACTGTTAGCTCAGTCTGTTAGCTCAGTCTGTTAGCTACTGTTAGCTACTGTTAGCTCAGTCTGTTAGCTCAGTCTGTTAGCTGCTGTTAGCTCAGTCTGTTAGCTACTGTTAGCTCAGTCTGTTAGCTGCTGTTAGCTCAGTCTGTTAGCTACTGTTAGGTCAGTCTGTTAGCTCAGTCTGTTAGCTACTGTTAGCTCAGTCTGTTAGCTCATGTTAGCCCAGTCTGTTAGCTACTGTTAGCTCAGTCTGTTAGCTCAGTCTGTTAGCTGCTGTTAGCTCAGTCTGTTAGCTCAGTCTGTTAGCTCAGTCTGTTAGCTCATGTTAGCTCAGTCTGTTAGCTGCTGTTAGCTACTGTTAGCTCAGTCTGTTAGCTCAGTCTGTTAGCTCAGTATGTTAGCTCAGTCTGTTAGCTCAGTATGTTAGCTCAGTCTGTTAGCTACTGTTAGCTCAGTCTGTTAGCTACTGTTAGCTACTGTTAGCTCAGTTAGCTCAGTCTGTTAGCTCAGTCTGTTAGCTCAGTCTGTTAGCTACTGTTAGCTCAGTCTGTTAGCTACTGTTAGCTCAGTCTGTTAGCTCAGTCTGTTAGCTCAGTATGTTAGCTCAGTCTGTTAGCTACTGTTAGCTCAGTCTGTTAGGCTCATGTATCGCTCAGTCTGTTAGCTACTGTTAGCTCAGTCTGTTAGCTCATGTTAGCTCAGTCTGTTAGCTACTGTTAGCTCAGTCTGTTAGCTACTGTTACAACTGGAAGAGAAAGAGGAGCAAGAAGAGGAGGAAGAGGAGGAGGAAGAGGAGGAAGAAGAACATGATGAAGAGGAGGAGGAGGAGAAAGAGGTGGAAGAAGAGGAGAGAAGGAGTAGGAAGAAGAGGAGTAGGAAGAGGAGGATGAAGAACATGATGAAGAGGAGGAGGAGGAGAAAGAGGAAGAAAAAGGAGTATGAGGAAGAAGAGGAGTAGGAAGAGGAGGATGAAGAAGAGGAGGAGGAGAGTGTGGAGGGGAGGCGTCAGGGAAACTCTGAGAGGATCATGTGACCGTTGTTGTTTCACACTCGGCATGATTCAGTCAGGAGGAGAGGAGCTCTACACATGAGGACCGGAAGAGTCCAGGACCAGGTTCACGTGGATCAGAGGACCGGAAGAGTCCAGGACCAGGTTAACGTGGAATCAGAGGACCGAAGAGTCCAGGACCAAGTTCACGTGGATCAGAGGACTGGAAGAGTCCAGGACCAGGTTAACGTGGATCAGAGGACTGGAAGAGTCCAGGACCAGGTTCACGTGGATCAGAGGACTGGAAGAGTCCAGGACCAAGTTCCACGTGGATCAGAGGACTGGAAGAGTCCAGGACCAAGTTCACCGTGCGATCAGAGGACTGGAAGAGTCCAGGACCAAGGTTCACGTGGATCAGAGGACTGGCACAGTCCAGGACAAGGTCCACGTGGATCAGAGGACCGGCACAGTCCAGGACCAGGTTCACGTTGATCAGAGGACCGGAAGAGTCCAGGACCAGGTTCACGTGGATCAGAGGACCGGCACAGTCCAGGACCAGGTTCACGTGGATCAGAGGAGAGGCACAGTCCAGGACCAGGTTCACATGGAGCAGAGGACCGGCAGCAGACCTGAACAGTCCAAGGAAGGGATGGTAAAGTCTGGTAGAAGACTCAGAACCCGAACCAGAACCAGAATCTGGATCCTCCTCAAGCTTTTTATCAAGACTTATCCTGTTATTGTGTGTATACTGTGTATACTGTGGTGTATTGTGTATGTACTGCCTGTGTACTGTGTGTACATTATTTAATGAAGTTTTTTAATGAAGTAAAATCAAACTTTTTTAAATATTTCATCAGATTTTATTGTTTTCTTAATTATTTAAGTAAAAAACACAAAAATACTTTAAAGAACCCGATCAACGTTCTGCTGTTTGGTTTGGACCAGTACCCTGTGGTTAAGTCTTGGTTTGGATCAGTATCCTGTGGTTTAGTCCTAGTTTGGACTAGTACACTGTGGTTTAGTCCTGGTTTGGACTAGTACACTGTGGTTTAGTCCTAGTTTGGACTAGTACACTGTGGTTTAGTCCTAGTTTGGACTAGTACACTGTGGTTTAGTCCTGGTTGGACTAGTACACTGTGGTTTAGTCCTAGTTTGGACTAGTACACTGTGGTTTAGTCCTAGTTTGGACTAGTACACTGTGGTTTAGTCCTGGTTTGGACTAGTACACTGTGGTTTAGTCCTAGTTTGGACTAGTACACTGTGGTTTAGTCCTAGTTTGGACCAAGACCCTTTGGTTTAGTCCTGGTTTGGACCGACATTCAAGGGTCTAAGGACAGAGGGTGTCACTCCCTGTACAGATTGTAAAGCCTCAGAGGAAAATGTACTTTGTGACTTTGGGCTATACAAATAAAATCTGATTTGATTTGATTTGATATTCCGTGGTTTAGTTGTGGTTTGGACCAGTACCCTGTGGTTTAGTCCTAGTTTGGACTAGTATACTGTGGTTAGTCCTGGTTTGGACCAAGACCTTGTGGTTAGTCCTAGTTTGGACTAGTACACTGTGGTTTAGTCCTGGTTTGGACCAGTACCCTGTGGTTTAGTCCTGGTTTGGACTAGTATACTGTGGTTAGTCCTGGTTTGGACCAAGACCTTGTGGTTAGTCCTAGTTTGGACTAGTACACTGTGATTTAGTCCTGGTTTGGACCAAGACCCTGTGTTTAAGTCTTGGTTTGGACCAGTACCCTGTGGTTAAGTCTCGGTTTGGATCAGTATCCTGTGGTTTAGTCCTAGTTTGGACCAGTACCCTGTGGTTAAGTCTTGGTGTGGATCAGTATCTTGTGGTTTTGGTCCTAGTTTGGACCAGTACCCTGTGGTTAAGTCTTGGTTTGGACCAGTACCCTGTGGTTAAGTCTTGGTTTGAATCAGTATCCTGTGGTTTAGTCCTAGTTTGGACCAGTACCCTGTGGTTTAGTCCTGGTTTGGACCAAGACCCTGTGGTTTAGTCCTAGTTTGGACCAGTACCCTGTGGTTTAGTCCTAGTTTGGACCAGTACCCTGTGGTTTAGTCCTGGTTTGGACCAAGACCCTGTGGTTTAGTCCTAGTTTGGACCAGTACCCTGTGGTTTAGTCCTAGTTTGGACCAGTACCCTGTGGTCTAGTCCTTGTTTGGACCAGTACCCTGTGGTTTAGTCCTAGTTTGGACCAGTACCCTGTGGTCTAGTCCTTGTTTGGACCAGTACCCTGTGGTCTAGTCCTTGTTTGGACCAGTACCCTGTGGTTTAGTCCTAGTTTGGACCAGTACCCTGTGGTTTAGTCCTAGTTTGGACCAGTATTAATTGGGTGGGTTTCACTCATTTCATTTTAGTTTTCAGGTGTTTGTTTTCATGTTCTTGTTTTCCTCTGCACTGATCGATAGTTTTACTTTGGAACATGTCGGTTCATGACCCGAGTGTTTACGTAAAGCAGACTTTAACCTGCCGTGTTTGAACCATGATAACGCCTCTTTGTTCAGTCTGAAGTGTCTCTTCTTTAGTTTGTAGAGTTTGGTTGAATTTTAATTTGATTTGTAAAGAAAGAATATGAAGAATATTTATTCAGGCTGGAGTCATCACCATCATGCAGTTTGTAAAACGAGAAGGTTCAGGATAAGTTTTGTCTTCATCTCAGAGTTTTGGTTTCAGATTAACTCTCTGCAGCAGCAGCTTTGATTTGATTTATGAATTATTTTTCAGACATTATCCTCTGACATGATGTAATGTGATCTCATTTCCTCCTGGCTGAGGTAGAGTCAGACAGTTGTAACAGGATAACAGCTTTCACAGAGACGTCGATAAACTCCAGAGACGGGTTAGTTTGCACGTCCTGTTTTAAATCAATATGAAACCACAGAATACTGAAATCAGCCTGTGCTTCCTCCATCAGTCCTCTGAAATACAGTTAATGTCCCGAACAACTTCAGGACACAAGACAACTACGAGTCCCAGAGAGCATTGCTGTAAAAACCATCCAATCAGAACCAAATCTACTGGCCCAGCAGGGCTCTATACTGTATGTCAGAACCAGAAGCTTCAAATCAATCCTGAACTTGCAGCAGAGTTCTGGACCGGCTGCAGACGGTAGCCAATAAGGACCTCAGCCCACATACTTTTGTTTATGATTTCTGACCACGCCCAGGTCATTTTTGTGAAATATGAAGCAGCGCTGGACGCTGGTCTCTGGTTGCACTTGAGAAAGAGGTCATTGTGTGAAGTGAACTGTATGAAATGTGATCTGTGTCTCCCAGAATATCTGAGGCGTCGGATCAGATGCCTGTTAATCTGCCCTTTATTCTGTCAGACAGACCAGGACAGACGCTCACAGAGGGACAGACAAGACCTCAGTACAAGAACTCAACTTCATGTCTAAAAACATGCAGGGGCCACCTACAGGCTGTTCAGTCACTTCTTAGCTAAATATGTGGTTTGTCCAGAGGGTGGCGCTAGAGCAATGGAGTCTAAAGGGTTCATCCTCCGCAGAGCAGGAAGTCATTTTGAATCCACTGAATCTAAGAGTCCTCCTGATTCTGTCCGTGTGTCTGCAGCTTCGGCGTATGCAGACCTGCAGCAGCACCGGTCTGAGGGAGTCCACAGGAAACCGTCCCCCATGTCCAGCTACGTCCCCCAACCAGACTACCTGGAGGACGACGAGGACAGCGACCTCATCAAGCCCAAAAAACTTCTGAACCCCGTCAAAGCTTCAAAAAGTCACCAGGAGCTTCACCGAGAACTGATGAGCAGCTGCAAACGGTACCACAGTTTGTCTATATATATATTTATAGTGTATAGTTTATAAACATACATGTGAGGACATTTATATACAGTGAGGACATTTATATACATGTGAGGACATATGTATATACATGTGAGGACATATGTACATGTGAGGACATTTATATACATGTGGGGACATATGTATATACATGTGAGGACATATGTACCTGTGAGGACATTTACATACACGTAGGGACATTTATATACATGTGAGGACATTTCCATATATGTGGGGACATTTATATACATGTGGGGACATATGTATATACATGTGAGGACATATGTACATGTGAGGACATTTACATACACGTAGGGACATTTATATACATGTGAGGACATATGTACATGTGAGGACATTTATATACATGTGGGGACATATGTATATACATGTGAGGACATTTACATACACGTAGGGACATTTATATACATGTGAGGACATTTCCATATATGTGGGGACATTTATATACATGTGAGGACATTTATATACAGTGAGGACATTTATATACACATGGGGACATTTATATACATGTGGGGACATTTATATACAGTGAGGACATTTATATACAGTGAGGACATTTATATACACGTGGGGACATTTATATACAGTGAGGACATCTCAGCAAGGAGTTCTCACGACAAATGTTGCTCTTACTGTCGGTAGATAGAAGTTTAAATATTTCTGTGTCACTGAAAAGTCCTGATGGGATCAGATCTGTGAACCTGCTGGCCAATCAGAGAGCTGCTTCTTTTCGTTTTAAAATCTCTGTGATTACATGGAGACACTCAGACTTCCTGCTGTCCTCTCGTCTGTCTCAGACTGTGAAGTTTTTGGAGAAACAGGAGACGCTGCTAGGTAACAGCCTCCACCTCACAGGCCTGCGCCACTAAGGACACTGGGAAAGTTTTCCCATCAACTCCACACAGCCGTTCATTCACGCTGTGGGCACCGAGAGGGTTCCTCATTCACGAGGAACTGTGACGCTGGAGGAGGCCCAGAAAGACACACACCAACACACACACATCAACACACACCAACACACACACATCAACACACACCAACACACACCAACACACACACATCACACACACCAACACACACACCAAACACACCCTCATTCACATAATCAGCTGTTACATAACCAAAGAAGAGAAACAGATGCAGTCGTCAGTCTTGGTGATGAATTTGATTCTCGTTTTTATTCCTTTCTGGGATTTTGTCATTTTAAAACACACACACACAGTTGATGATTTCAGTCAGCTGAAGGAGAAACTTTGTGTGATGATGTAATTAGAGCAGACCGCCCTCTGTTGGAGGAAACACACATTACAACACACAAACACACAAACATGTTCAGCAAATACACTAAACACACAACCGGTCTGTTCTGACTGTATTCACACACATACAGCAGCCATTCACACTTAGTAAAAAAGTTTGTAAAATGTGTATTTATATATACATATATAATGAGTATATACTGTGTGTTGTGTGTATATTTATACTGTATGTTGTGTGTATATTTATACTGTGTGTTGTGTGTATATTTATACTGTGTGTTGTGTGTATATTTATACTGTGTGTTGTGTGTATATTTATACTGTGTGTTGTGTGTATATTTATACTGTGTGTTGTGTGTATATTTATACTGTGTGTTGTGTGTATAGTTATACTGTGTGTTGTGTGTATATTTATACTGTGTTGTGTGTATATTTATACTGTGTTGTGTGTATATTTATACTGTGTTGTGTGTATATTTATACTGTATGTTGTGTGTATATTTATACTGTGTTGTGTGTTGTGTATATTTATACTGTGTTGTGTGTATATTTATACTGTGTTGTGTGTATATTATACTGAGTTGTGTGTATATTTAACTGTGTTGTGTGTATATTTATACTGTGTGTTGTGTGTATATTTATACTGAGTTGTGTGTATATTTATACTGTGTTGTGTGTATATTTATACTGAGTTGTGTGTATATTTATACTGTATGTTGTGTGTATATTTATACTGTATGTTGTGTGTATATTTATACTGTGTTGTGTGTATATTTATACTGTATGTTGTGTGTATATTTATACTGTATGTTGTGTGTATATTTATACTGTGTTGTGTGTATATTTATACTGTATGTTGTGTGTATATTTATATATGTATATATAATGAGTATATACTGTATGTTGTGTGTATATTTATACTGTATGTGTGGTAATTTATACGTGTTGTGTGTATATTTATACTGTATGTTGTGTGTATATTTACTGTGTTGTGTGTATATTTATACTGTATGTTGTGTGTATAATTTATACTGTGTTGTGTGTATATTTATACTGAGTTGTGTGTATATTTATACTGTGTGTTGTGTGTATATTTATACTGTGTTGTGTGTATATTTATACTGAGTTGTGTGTATATTTATACTGTGTGTTGTGTGTATATTTATACTGAGTTGTGTGTATATTTATACTGTGTGTTGTGTGTATATTTATACTGTGTTGTGTGTATATTTATACTGTGTTATACTGTGTTGTGTGTATATTTATACTGTGTTGTGTGTATATTTATACTGTGTTGTGTGTATATTATACTGTGTGTTGTGTGTATATTTATACTGTGTTGTGTGTATATTTATACTGTGTTATACTGTGTTGTGTGTATATTTATACTGTGTTGTGTGTGTATATTTATACTGTGTTGTGTGTGTATATTTATACTGTGTTGTGTGTATATTTATACTGTGTTGTGTGTATACTTATACTGTGTTGTGTGTATTTTTATACTGAGTTGTGTGTATATTTATACTGTGTTGTGTGTATACTTATACTGTGTGTTGTGATATTTATGTGTGTGTGTATATTTATACTGTGTTGTGTGTATACTTATACTGTGTGTTGTGTATATTTATACTGTGTTGTGTGTATATTTATACTGTGTTGTGTGTATACTTATACTGTGTGTTGTGTATATTTATACTGTGTTGTGTGTATATTTATACTGTGTTGTGTGTATATTTATACTGTGTTGTGTGTATACTTATACTGTGTTGTGTGTATATTTATACTGTGTTGTGTGTATACTTATACTGTGTTGTGTGTATATTTATACTGTGTTGTGTGTATATTTATACTGTGTGTTGTGTGTATATTTATACTGAGTTGTGTGTATATTATACTGTGTGTTGTGTATATTTATACTGAGTTGTGTTTTGTTTTTACTGTGTTGTGTGTATATTTATCTGTTTGTGTGTATATTTATACGTGTGTTGTGTATATTTTACTGTAGTTGGTGGTATATTTATACTGTGTGTTGTGTATATTTATACTGAGTTGTGTGTATATTTATACTGTGTTGTGTGTATATTTATACTGTGTGTGTGTATACTTATACTGTGTGTGTGTATATTTATACTTTGTTGTAATTATCTGTGTTGTGTATATTTATACTGTGTGTTTGTATATTTATTACTGTGTTGTGTGTATATTATACTGTGTTGTGTGTATACTTATACTGTGTTTTGTGTATATTATACTGTGTGTGTATATTTACTGAGTGTGTGTATATTTATTACTGTGTTGTGTGTATATTTATACTGTGTTGTGTGTATACTTATACTGTGTGTGTATATTATACTGTGTTGTGTATATTTATACTGTGTTGTGTGTATATTTATACCTGTGTTGTGATATTTTACTGTGTTGTGTGTATATTTATACTGTGTTGTGTGTATACTTATACTGTGTTGTGTGTATATTTATACTGTGTTGTGTGTATACTTATACGTGTTGTGTGTATATTTATACTGAGTTGTGTGTATTACTAATATCTGAGTTGTGGTATATTTATACTGTGTGTTGTGTATATTATACTGAGTTGTGTGTATATTATTACTGTGTGTTGTGTATTTTTATTACTGAGTTGTGTTATATTTATACTGTGTTGTGTGTATATTTATTACTGTGTTGTGCGTATATTTATACTGTGTTGTGTGTATTTTCCAGAGGGGGAGTCAGTGTGGAGATGAGCCGGAGCTGCAGAGAGTCTGGATTCGAGGAAAGAGATCAGCTGATCAAACAGAGGAAACAGGAGGAGGAAGCTCACAGGAAGATTTCTCCTCTGGAGGCTGAACTGATCAAGAGACACAAGAAGCTGGAGGAGGTAACATGTTGGACACGTGGACGTGTTGGACACAACAAGAGACAACAACAAGGGACAACATCAAGAGACAACAGAAAGAGACAACAATAGACAACAAGAGACAACAAGATGTCTGTTGATGTCTCTTGTTGTCTATTGGTGTTGTCTCTTATTGTCTCTTATTGTCTCTTGTTGTCTTTTGGTGTCTCTTGTTGTCTCTTATTATCTCTTGTTGTTTCTTGTCTCTTATTGTCTCTTATCTCGTGTTGTCTCTTGTCTCTTATTGTCTCTTGTTGTCTTTTATCTCTTGCTATTGTCTCTTGTTGTCTCTTGGTGTCTATTGTCTCTTGCTGTGTCTTGTTGTCTTTTGTGTCTTGTTATTGTCTCTTGTTGTCTTTTGTTGGCTTGATGTCTCCTGATGTCTCTTATTGTCTCCTGTTGTCTCTTATTGTCTCTTATTGTCTTTTATTGTCTCTTGTTGTCTCTTGATGTCTCTTATTGTCTGTTATTGTCTGTTATTGTCTCTTGATGTCTCTTGATGTCTCTTGATGTCTCTTATTGTCTCTTATTGTCTGTTATTGTCTGTTATTGTCTCTTGATGTCTCTTATTGTCTCTTATTGTCTCTTGTTGTCTCTTGATGTCTCTTATTGTCTGTTATTGTCTGTTATTGTCTCTTATTGTCTCTTGTTGTCTCTTGATGTCTCTTATTGTCTGTTATTGTCTCTTGATGTCTCTTATTATCTCTTGATGTCTCTTATTGTCTCTTGTTGTCTCTTGTTGTCTCTTGATGTCTCTTATTGTCTCTTGATGTCTCTTATTGTCTGTTATTGTCTCTTGATGTCTCTTATTATCTCTTGTTGTCTCTTGTTGTCTCTTATTGTCTCTTGTTGTCTCTTGATGTCTCTTATTGTCTGTTATTGTCTCTTGATGTCTCTTGATGTCTCTTGATGTCTCTTATTGTCTGTTATTGTCTGTTATTGTCTGTTATTGTCTCTTGTTGTCTCTTGATGTCTCTTATTGTCTCTTGTTGTCTCTTGATGTCTCTTATTGTCTGTTATTGTCTCTTGATGTCTCTTATTATCTCTTGATGTCTCTTATTGTCTCTGTTGTCTCTTGTTGTCTCTTATTGTCTCTTGTTGTCTCTTGATGTCTCTTATTGTCTGTTATTGTCTCTTGATGTCCTCTTGATGTCTCTGATGTCTCCTTATTGTCTGTTATTGTCTGTTATTGTCTGTTATTGTCTCTTGTTGTCTCTTGATGTCTCTTATTGTCTCTTATTGTCTCTTGTTGTCTCTTATTGTCTGTTATTGTCTGTTATTGTCTCCTGATGTCTCTTGTTGTCTCTTGATGTCTCTTATTGTCTGTTATTGTCTGTTATTGTCTCTTATTGTCTCTGGTTGTCTCTTGATGTCTCTTATTGTCTGTTATTGTCTCTTGATGTCTCTTATTATCTCTTGATGTCTCTTATTGTCTCTTGATGTCTCTTGATGTCTCTTATTGTCTGTTATTGTCTGTTATTGTCTCTTGATGTCTCTTATTGTCTGTTATTGTCTCTTGATGTCTCTTGTTGTCTCTTGATGTCTCTTATTGTCTGTTATTGTCTGTTATTGTCTGTTATTGTC
Organism: Larimichthys polyactis; assembly: GCA_018985215.1. Taxonomy (NCBI): domain Eukaryota; kingdom Metazoa; phylum Chordata; class Actinopteri; family Sciaenidae; genus Larimichthys; species Larimichthys polyactis. The sequence goes on from JAFMOB010000561.1 coordinate 12,575, forward strand.
TCTTGTTGTCTCTTGATGTCTCTTATTGTCTCTTGTTGTCTCTTGTTGTCTCTTGATGTCTCTTATTGTCTGTTATTGTCTCTTGATGTCTCTTATTGTCTCTTGTTGTCTCTTGTTGTCTCTTGTTGTCTCTTGATGTCTCTTATTGTCTCTTGATGTCTCTTGATGTCTCTTGATGTCTCTTATTGTCTGTTATTGTCTGTTATTGTCTCTTGATGTCTCTTATTGTCTCTTATTGTCTCTTATTGTCTCTTGTTGTCTCTTGATGTCTCTTATTGTCTGTTATTGTCTCTTGATGTCTCTTATTATCTCTTGATGTCTCTTATTGTCTCTTATTGTCTCTTGATGTCTCTTGATGTCTCTTGATGTCTCTTGTTGTCTCTTGTCGTCTCTTGTCGTCTCTTGTTGTCTCTTGTTGTCTCTTATTGTCTCTTGATGTCTCTTATTGTCTCTTATTGTCTCTTGTTGTCTCTTGATGTCTCTTATTGTCTCTTATTGTCTCTTGTTGTCTCTTGATGTCTCTTATTGTCTGTTATTGTCTCTTGATGTCTCTTATTATCTCTTATTGTCTCTTATTGTCTCTTATTGTCTCTTATTGTCTCTTGATGTCTCTTATTGTCTCTTATTGTCTCTTGTTGTCTCTTGATGTCTCTTATTGTCTCTTATTGTCTCTTGTTGTCTCTTGATGTCTCTTATTGTCTGTTATTGTCTCTTGATGTCTCTTATTATCTCTTGATGTCTCTTATTGTCTCTTATTGTCTCTTGTCGTCTCTTGTTGTCTCTTATTGTCTCTTGTTGTCTCTTGTTGTCTCTTGTTGTCTCTTATTGTCTGTTATTGTCTCTTGTTGTCTCTTGTTGTCTCTTGATGTCTCTTATTGTCTGTTATTGTCTCTTGATGTCTCTTATTGTCTCTTGTTGTCTCTTGTTGTCTCTTGTTGTCTCTTGATGTCTCTTATTGTCTCTTGATGTCTCTTGATGTCTCTTATTGTCTGTTATTGTCTGTTATTGTCTCTTGATGTCTCTTATTGTCTCTTATTGTCTCTTATTGTCTCTTGTTGTCTCTTGATGTCTCTTATTGTCTGTTATTGTCTCTTGATGTCTCTTATTATCTCTTGATGTCTCTTATTGTCTCTTATTGTCTCTTGATGTCTCTTGATGTCTCTTGATGTCTCTTGTTGTCTCTTGTCGTCTCTTGTCGTCTCTTGTTGTCTCTTATTGTCTCTTGATGTCTCTTATTGTCTCTTATTGTCTCTTGATGTCTCTTATTGTCTCTTATTGTCTCTTGATGTCTCTTATTGTCTCTTATTGTCTCTTGTTGTCTCTTGATGTCTCTTATTGTCTCTTATTGTCTCTTATTGTCTCTTGTTGTCTCTTGATGTCTCTTATTGTCTGTTATTGTCTCTTGATGTCTCTTATTATCTCTTGATGTCTCTTATTGTCTCTTATTGTCTCTTATTGTCTCTTGATGTCTCTTATTGTCTCTTATTGTCTCTTGTTGTCTCTTGATGTCTCTTATTGTCTCTTATTGTCTCTTATTGTCTCTTGTTGTCTCTTGATGTCTCTTATTGTCTGTTATTGTCTCTTGATGTCTCTTATTATCTCTTGATGTCTCTTATTGTCTCTTATTGTCTCTTGTCGTCTCTTGTTGTCTCTTATTGTCTCTTGTTGTCTCTTATTGTCTCTTGTTGTCTCTTGTTGTCTCTTGTTGTCTCTTGATGTCTCTTATTGTCTGTTATTGTCTCTTGATGTCTCTTGTTGTCTCTTGATGTCTCTTATTGTCTGTTATTGTCTGTTATTGTCTCTTATTGTCTCTTGTTGTCTCTTGATGTCTCTTGATGTCTCTTGATGTCTCTTATTGTCTGTTATTGTCTCTTGATGTCTCTTATTGTCTCTTATTGTCTCTTGATGTCTCTTGATGTCTCTTATTGTCTCTTGATGTCTCTTATTGTCTCTTATTGTCTCTTGATGTCTCTTATTGTCTCTTATTGTCTCTTGTTGTCTCTTGATGTCTCTTATTGTCTCTTGTTGTCTCTTGATGTCCCGTTTTCTATTGTTGCAGTTGGAGAAGCAGCAGGAGAAGCAACAGGAGGAAAACCTGAAAGCTCCAGAGTTTGTCAAAGTCAAGAAAAATCTGAGACGGACGTCGTTTCAGAGTAAAGAGGAGAAGGAAGTGTAGAGACAGACTGCTGTCCTACAAGAGACAGCCAACTATTAACTCATCCACACGTTGTCCACATCATTACACGACATGCTGAGGACACGCTGAGGAGTCTGAGGACTCTCCGAGGACACAGCTGTGACGTTTCTCAGGAGACAGACTGTGAGGTTCAGTTCATGAAGTAAATAATGAGACATCAGTAATGATTGGATTCATTATAACAGAAATGTTTCTTATTAATGAGGTTTTGATTTGAAATTACGTCTCCCAGACTTAGAGACAGCTTTTTAAAATTTTAATCATGTTCAGTTCTGAAATAGAATTATAAGTTATAATTAGAAAATATACAATAAAAATGTAATTACAAACAAACATAATTAGTGTGTGTATTGTAATTAGAAGATATTTTTCTTATGATTACAAAATGCTGAGTCATAATTATAAGATACAGGAGTATTGTGTCATGTCAATTCATACTTACAATATTCTAAAGTAAAATATAACAATATCGATAATATAAACCTAACATATATACAGTATATTCTATTTATAATATAAAATAGATTTGTTCAGCAGCATATTGCTGCCAAAAACATATTTTCACATCATTACAACAAACATGTCACGTTATAACAATGTAAATTTACATTATTATATAACGTGACGTGTTACATTATTATATAACGTGACGTGTTACATTATTATATAACGTGACGTGTTACATTGTTAATAACTTTACATCTTGTAAATTTGATTTTATATATATATATATATATATATATATATATATATTTTATGACTTAGCTTTTCTTAATTACAAGATCAGTGTCTTATACATCCTATGTTGTATTTTGTATATTAAGTACTGAGAACATGCTTCTGTGTCAAACTCTTAAAAGACTGGATGAAACCTGAACTCGTGCCTAAATGTGTTAAATGTGTTTCTGTGGACGAACGTTTGGTTTCACGGGTCGTTCTTCAGGATTTCAGTAACACGTAAATCTGCTTTAATTTTGTTCATATTCACAATAGTCATAAGGACAATAAACAATCTTACTGGCAACGTTTGGATTTCTTGTAATTAGATGTTAATTACATAAAATTACAATGTTCAGTGGTCATCATGATCTGTTACATGAAAGATTCATTTGTGTGTGGATCATGGTAGGTCGTGGTGGATTCAGACAGTCTGCGGGGACGTCACGGAGACTACGTCCAGGTTTTAGACAGTCTGCGGGGACGTCACAGAGACTACGTCCAGGTTTTAGACAGTCTGCGGGGACGTCTCAGAGACTACGTCCAGGTTTTAGACAGTCTGTGGGGACGTCACAGAGACTACGTCCAGGTTTTAGACAGTCTGCGGGACGTCACAGAGACTACGTCCAGGTTTTAGACAGTCTGCTGGGACGTCTCAGAGACTACGTCCAGGTTTTAGACAGTCTTTGGGGACGTCACGGAGACTACGTCCAGGTTTTAGACAGTCTGCGGGGACGTCTCGGAGACTACGTCCAGGTTTTAGACAGTCTGCGGGGACGTCACGGAGACTACGTCCAGGTTTTAGACAGTCTGCGGGGACGTCTCAGAGACTACGTCCAGGTTTTAGACAGTCTGCGGGGATGTCTCAGAGACTACGTCCAGGTTTTTAGACAGTCTTTGGGGACGTCACAGAGGACTACGTCCTGGTCTTAGGACAGTCTTTGGGGACGTCTCAGAGACTACGTCCAGGTTTTAGACAGTCTTTGGGGACGTCACAGAGACTACGTCCTGGTCTTAGACAGTCTTTGGGGACGTCTCAGAGACTACGTCCTGGTCTTAGACAGTCTTTGGGGACGTCACAGAGACTACGTCCTGGTCTTAGACAGTCTTTGGGGACGTCTCAGAGACTACGTCCAGGTTTTAGACAGTCTGTGGGGACGTCACAGAGGACTACGTCCTGGTCTTAGACAGTCTTTGGGGACGTCCTCAGAGGACTACGTCCAGGTTTTTAGACAGTCTGCGGGGACGTCACAGAGACTACGTCCAGGTTTTAGACAGTCTGTGGGGACGTCACAGAGACTACGTCCAGGTTTTAGACAGTCTGCGGGACGTCACAGAGACTACGTCCAGGTTTTAGACAGTCTGCTGGGACGTCTCAGAGACTACGTCCAGGTTTTAGACAGTCTTTGGGGACGTCACGGAGACTACGTCCAGGTTTTAGACAGTCTGCGGGGACGTCTCGGAGACTACGTCCAGGTTTTAGACAGTCTGCGGGGACGTCACGGAGACTACGTCCAGGTTTTAGACAGTCTGCGGGGACGTCTCAGAGACTACGTCCAGGTTTTAGACAGTCTGCGGGGATGTCTCAGAGACTACGTCCAGGTTTTAGACAGTCTTTGGGGACGTCACAGAGACTACGTCCTGGTCTTAGACAGTCTTTGGGGACGTCTCAGAGACTACGTCCAGGTTTTAGACAGTCTTTGGGGACGTCACAGAGACTACGTCCTGGTCTTAGACAGTCTTTGGGGACGTCTCAGAGACTACGTCCAGGTTTTAGACAGTCTTTGGGGTTGTCTCAGAGACTACGTCCAGGTTTTAAACAGTCTGCGGGGACGTCACGGAGACTACGTCCAGGTTTTAGACAGTCTGCGGGGATGTCTCAGAGACTACGTCCAGGTTTTAGACAGTCTGCGGGGACGTCACAGAGACTACGTCCTGGTCTTAGACAGTCTTTGGGGACGTCACAGAGACTACGTCCAGGTTTTAGACAGTCTGCGGGGACGTCACAGAGACTACGTCCTGGTCTTAGACAGTCTTTGGGGACGTCACAGAGACTACGTCCAGGTTTTAGACAGTCTGCGGGGACGTCACAGAGACTACGTCCAGGTTTTAGACAGTCTGAGGGGACGTCACAGAGACTACGTCCAGGTTTTAGACAGTCTGAGGGACGCCACGGAGACTACGTCCAGGTTTTAGACAGTCTGAGAGGACGTCACGGAGACTACGTCCAGGTTTTAGACAGTCTGAGGGGACGTCACAGAGACTACGTCCAGGTTTTAGACAGTCTGAGAGGACGCCACGGAGACTACGTCCAGGTTTTAGACAGTCTGAGAGGACGTCACGGAGACTACGTCCAGGTTTTAGACAGTCTGAGGGGACGTCACAGAGACTACGTCCAGGTTTTAGACAGTCTGAGGGGACGCCACGGAGACTACGTCCAGGTTTTAGACAGTCTTTGGGGTTGTCTCAGAGACTACGTCCAGGTTTTAGACAGTCTGAGGGGACGTCACAGAGACTACGTCCTGGTCTTAGACAGTCTTTGGGGTTGTCTCAGAGACTACGTCCAGGTCTTAGACAGTCTTTGGGGTTGTCTCAGAGACTACGTCCAGGTCTTAGACAGTCTGAGGGGACGTCACAGAGACTACGTCCTGGTCTTAGACAGTCTTTGGGGTTGTCTCAGAGACTACGTCCAGGTCTTAGACAGTCTTGGGGTTGTCTCAGAGACTACGTCCAGGTCTTAGACAGTCTTTGGGTTGTCTCAGAGACTACGTCCAGGTCTTAGACAGTCTGTGGGGTTGTCTCAGAGACTACGTCCAGGTTTTAGACAGTCTGTGGGGTGTCTCAGAGACTACGTCCGGTTTAGACAGTCTTTGGGTTGTCTCAGAGACTACGTCCTGGTCTTAGACAGTCTTGGGGTTGTCTCAGAGACTACGTCCTGGTCTTAGACAGTCTGTGGGGTTGTCTCAGAGACTACGTCCAGGTCTTAGACAGTCTGTGGGGTTGTCTCAGAGACTACGTCCTGGTCTTAGACAGTCTTTGGGGTTGTCTCAGAGACTACGTTCTGGTCTTAGACAGTCTTTGGGGTTGTCTCAGAGACTACGTCCTGGTCTTAGACAGTCTTTGGGGTTGTCTCAGAGACTACGTCCAGGTCTTAGACAGTCTTTGGGGTTGTCTCAGAGACTACGTCCAGGTCTTAGACAGTCTTTGGGGTTGTCTCAGAGACTACGTCCAGGTCTTAGACAGTCTGTGGGGTTGTCTCAGAGACTACGTCCAGGTTTTGACAGTCTGTGGGGTTGTCTCAGAGACTACGTCCTGGTCTTAGACAGTCTTTGGGGTTGTCTCAGAGACTACGTCCTGGTCTTAGACAGTCTGTGGGGTTGTCTCAGAGACTACGTCCAGGTCTTAGACAGTCTGTGGGGTTGTCTCAGAGACTACGTCCTGGTCTTAGACAGTCTTTGGGGTTGTCTCAGAGACTACGTTCTGGTCTTAGACAGTCTTTGGGGTTGTCTCAGAGACTACGTCCTGGTCTTAGACAGTCTTTGGGGATGTCTCAGAGACTACGTCCAGGTTTGTAGGGAGGTCTTTGTCAAACTCTTCTTCTGTGGTTTTTCTGTATGTTCCACCGGATGTCACTGCAGCATCAAGTCAGACTTACCGGAAGTACTTTTACTTTGTGTTCACGTCGTATTTAGAAAACTTCATGACGTCATCACACTCACCTGTTTTTGGTTTTTTTCTTTTCTAACTCTTCTGAGGTGACGTCACTCTGATGAAGTCTCAAAGTGAACCTCCACGTTTTATTTTGAAAGATCAGAAAAGAACAGTTTGTTTTATTTTGAAAGATCAGAAAAGAACAGCTTGTTTTATTTTGGAAGTGTCCGGAAGTCGTGTGCCTCCTCTCAGTCCGCTCCGGATCCTCGGAACCTCGCACCGGGCTGCATCGTCTCACCGGACCCTGAGGCGGACACCGCGGAGCCGCGGACCCGGTTCTGCTCTGACTGTGCGGACCGGCGTCGGTACTGACCGGACACCGGAGGAGCCGACGGGTGACGGGGGTCGGTGTCGGACCGACACTCAGGTAAGCTGCCCCACCTGGACGCGGAGCTAACGGTAGCCACCACGTGAGCTCCGGTTCTGACCGGTTTCTGCGGAGTTCAGCCCGGAGGAGCCGAACCGTTCACCGGAGAGAAGGTCACACCGAACTGCGTCCAAACCTCTGACGATCGGAACCATCCCGCCTTTTTGGCGTCACTGGGTTCCGGTTCGAACCCGGCTCCGGACTCTGACCGAACCGACACGGTGTCCGGTGGATTCGGCGCCGGTAAAATCACCGTGAACTGGGATTTAAAGTCCCGGTCATCCGGTTTGGAGACCCGGAGCCTGCTCGACACCGCCCTCCGCGGCCGGTTCGACCCGAGCTGCCCCGGTGTGTTTACTAACTCACCCCGGGCCGGTGTGTGAGCTCACAGAGCCCGGTGTGGACGCGGTGTGTCCGGTGGTCACGTTAAATCACCGGAGCCCGGTGTGGACGCGGTGTGTCCGGTGGTCACGTTAAATCACCGGAGCCCGGTGTGTCCGGTGGTCACGTTAAATCACCGGAGCCCGGTGTGTCCGGTGGTCACCGTGCAGCTGCTGCAGCTGTCACAGATGTTTGGGCACGGTTCCATTTTGAATCCTCCCCTCACACTTAATGACGTCTGACAGCTGCTCTCTGAGCATGCGCAGCGAGCTAACGTGCCCCACGTTGTCTGTGACGTCACATGCACCTGTCTGACACAGGTGGATCTGTGTGTTGGGTTCAGAGAACACACCTCAGTGGCGTCACTACAGGGGGCGTGGTTAGGTAAGATCAGCGCAGACTATTGATCCCAGGGCAGCAAGTCACCTGAGCAGCAGGTGCACACCTGGTGGATCGGAGTCACTAAACATGTTTACCTGCCGAGTATGGACAAAACACGTGATCACATGATCCATATTGGACAGTTTGACACCTGACACCAACATGACCTGTTCACACCTGCCTCAGCTGTTCACACCTGCCTCAGCTGTTCACACCTGCCCCAGCTGTTCACACCTGCCCCAGCTGTTCACACCTGCCTCAGCTGTTCACACCTGCCCCAGCTGTCAGCTGTTCACACCTGCCCCAGCTGTTCACACCTGCCCCAGCTGTTCACACCTGACTCAGCTGTTCACACCTGCCTCAGCTGTTTACACCTGCCTCAGCTGTTCACACCTGCCCAGCTGTTCACACCTGCCTCAGCTGTTAGCCCGATCAGCTGTTCACACCTGCCTCAGCTGTTCACACCTGACTCAGCTGTTCACACCTGCCTCAGCTGTTTACACCTGCCTCAGCTGTTCACACCTGCCCCAGCTGTTCACACCTGCCTCAGCTGTTAGCCCGATCAGCTGTTCACACCTGCCTCAGCTGTTCACACCTGCCTCAGCTGTTCACACCTGCCTCAGCTGTTCACACCTGCCTCAGCTGTTCACACCTGCCTCAGCTGTTAGCCCGATCAGCTGTTCACACCTGCCTCAGCTGTTCACACCTGCCTCAGCTGTTCACACCTGCCTCAGCTGTTCACACCTGCCCCAGCTGTCAGCTGTTCACACCTGCCTCAGCTGTTCACACCTGCCCCAGCTGTTCACACCTGCCTCAGCTGTTAGCCCGATCAGCTGTTCACACCTGCCTCAGCTGTTCACACCTGCCTCAGCTGTTCACACCTGCCTCAGCTGTTCACACCTGCCTCAGCTGTTAGCCCGATCAGCTGTTAGCTGAGTTCAGAAACTTCCAGGAGTTTCAGCTGCTCCTTCCTCAGTTTTGGTGGCACAAACTCAAAACAGGTCTCAAAACGACCGGCTCGGTCAGGAATGGTGAGCTGTGACTTTTCTCAGAGTTTCACCAAACGGTTTTGCCAAAAATCACCAAAAACCACAGCAAAGTTTACAATGGGTCTGTGTTGGTAGAATGTTCCAGAGCTAGAGTGGAGAGGGAGAGAAACATTTGTCAGAAAATACATTTGCAAAACGGCTCTCATGGCCACAAATGTCACTCTACAGAAATAATTTCTACATAGAAACGTAGGAAAATTCGTGGGCTACGCAGCGATATCACTGCTGAAGCTGTCAGACTTATAGTTTTGGCGGGAGACGCACTGATGCTCCAGGATCACCCACCGACAGCCCCATCTACTCCCATGTAAACTGGAGAGGAGAAATTTCCCAAAGGAGCACGGGGCACCTGTTCTTTCTCTCTCTCCCCAGGTCACATTTTTTAACTTCACACACTGAAATTCAGCATTCACATGGTCGACAAGATGAGGATGCTCACGGTCATTTGGGCTTTTTGATACCACCTACCGTTTGGCATTAGTGTCCACTAGTTGGAGGGGCTTCATTTAGAGATTTTCTGTGTCTCTCAGCAGTCACTCACACACAGACAGAGCACAGCTGCAGTTACAGCTCTGACCTGCAGCTGACCCTGGTTGCTCGGCAACCTCAAGCTGCCTTTGACTGACTTTAAGTCTCTGTGCTGCTGCAGTGTCAGTAATGATGTCTGTCAGACACACTCTACATTTATTTACACAGTTTAGAGTTAAAAATAAGTTGATTTAAAACCAGTGAGGTCATCGAAGCTTCACAGACACAAACATACAGATAAATATGAAAGAGCCAATAAATGACTGATAAGACCAGATCAGACCAGAGTGTGAGCAGCTGGATCTCAGAGGTCTTTTAAAGAATCTGTTAGTTTAAAAAGCAGGTGAGGCGTAAAGCCTCAGAAAATTCACATTGTCTCTGAGAACAGTCTGGACCTTCAGGTTTCAGAACCAGTGCTGTATGAACACAGGATGGGCGGTAAGAGAACTGAACCACACATGTCAGAAACACACACACACACACACACACACACACACACACACACACACACACACACACACACACAGCTGTGTCAGCTCTTTGTTGTCTCTCTGGTTGAAACCCGTTCACTGTGTGGGGGAGGGGTGGGGGTGACAGCGCTCTGTCCCCTGTTCTCCACCCTCCCCCGTCCACCCTCATCTATCCCTCCCCCACATGCAGACATACAGATCAGAACCGTCTGCGTCATTAGACGGTTCTTCCTGACCCTGATGCCCCCCCTGATCCGGTCTCATCTGGTCCTGACTTCCTGCTGATTGTGTTGGGTTTCCTTCCTCCCTGTGCACTCGGCTGCAGGTTTGTAGGTCAAATCCTGAGCAGGCGTTCTGGGCTGGGTCGAAACATCAAACATCAGACTGCTTGCTCCTGTGGTTAGAGTCTGGGTTTAAAGTTCTGATGATCATGTGACCACCAGAACGTTCTGACTTCATCCAGCGGGTCTGTAACAACACTAACTCTGTCCTCTCTGTCCTCAGCAGGTCCATGTGTCCTCATTGCTTGCTGTAGTCGGGTCGAGCTCTTCCCTCCATCATGTCGGCGGCTCAGACCCAGAAGGAGAGCGGCGAGCCGGGCTGGAGCTGCCTGGAGGCTCTGGGTCTCAGTCAGAAGGAGCTGGTTCTGGCCGAGGCCCTGCAGATGGAGTACGACGCTCTCTCCAGACTCAAACAAGACAAGAGTGGTACCGGAACCAGCCAGACGCCCAGCTCCAGAGCGCCGAGCCAAACCCGTTCCAAGACCCCAAATCCTACCGTAGAACGGCCCCGACCCACGCAAGGACAGCCCGGGCCTGCCCCCACAGGAGGAGACCTGCTGAGGGGCCTCTCTGGGTCCGACCCCTCTCTGAACCAGCCTGGAGGGTCACAGTCTCCACACACCGTCCCAGCCAGGGTGCTCCCTCCTCAGGGAGGCTTCATCAGAGAGCCCCTGTACATCCTGGACAGTCCAGAGATCAGCAAGTTCAGGGACGGCTCGGGTCCCAGCCTCAGCGACTCAGGTGGATCCGGGTCAGGGTTTCTTTCCAAAGGCCTCCCCCCTCTCACCGACGACGTCCCCCCTGCCCTCCCGCCCAGAAACCCCATCCCCCCTCCGTCAGGCTCAGAGAACCCCTTCCTGTCCTCTCGAGGGTCTGCCACGCCCCGTGACGTCAACCTGTTCACGCCTGACGTGGACCGACCCAAAGTGACCTCAGGGGAGCTGAACTATGACAACATCAACGACTCGCTGGCCCGCCTCAACGAGGGCCGGCCTCGAGGGCGCAGGGCCAACGGGGACCAATCAGGGAAGCCTGTGGCTCGCAGTAAGACCCTCCCCCCTCAAGTCCCGCCCAGGACGTACATGCCGGCTCCCAAGAGCAACAAGAACCAGCGCCGGGTGTCTGCTGACCCGGTGAGACCCGGACACCTTAATGTTACCTATGCATGTCATGTGATGTCTCTGATTGGTCCAAGAGTCAGCTGATGATAGACAGAAGTCCTGGAGGTTCGTTTAAAGGAGCAGATCTGTCTGTCACACCTTCACCTGCTGATCGTCATGACAGCGCTCCGGTTCTTCTGTGTGATTGACAGGTGTCTCTGTGATTGACAGGTGTCTGTGTGATTATCAGATGTCTCTGTGATTGACAGGTGTCTCTGTGATTGACAGGTGTCTCTGGTGTCCAGGATGAATGGGTTTGGATATGAGCTGTTCCAGGTGTCTGAGGAGAGAGACGAGGAGGTGGCAGCCTTCTGTCACATGCTGGATGTGTGAGTGACGGACACGCATCGACACATGACGACACGTTTATGAAACGCTCAGAAGCGTTCTGGTCACGATGCAGCTTAAACAGTGACTATGACGGCTGTGATCAGCTCTGTCAGCACATGGAACACGTCCTGAATATGTCTGTCCTCATGATGTGTACTCTGTGTACTCACAGTACTCTGTGTACTCACAGTACTCTGTGTACTCACAGTACTCACAGTACTCACAGTACTCTGTGTACTCACAGTACTCTGTGTACTCACAGTACTCACAGTACTCTGTGTACTCACAGTACTCTGTGTACTCACAGTACTCTGTGTACTCACAGTACTCTGTGTACTCTGTGTGTACTCACAGTACTCTGTGTACTCACAGTACTCTGTGTACTCACAGTACTCTGTGTACTCTGTGTACTCACAGTACTCTGTGTACTCACAGTACTCTGTGTACTCACAGTACTCTGTGTATTCTGTGTTCTGTAGTCTACGGTCGGCGTACCCGCACAGCGACCGCTCGAAGAATACTGGCTTCGTCTGGTCTCCGTCTGTCGGTCCAGAGGAACTTCATCAGGGACTGGGAGTCAGCGTGAAGGTGACTGTGATCAGCGAGCACTTCAGAGAGCCGCTCACCTTCACCTGTGATGGTACGACTTCCTGTTATCTCACAGTAAAAGTCCTCACATGTTGATGGTGGACTGTAGAATGTTTGAAACCCTAACCCTGACGTCATACGTATGATGAAGGTGTCTCTCTCTCTCTCTGTGTTGGAGGCTCGTCCACAGTCGACCTGCTCATCTATCAGACTCTATGTTACGCTCAGGATGATCTGGATCACCTTGACGTGGATCTCTACCTGCTGAAGGTCTGCGGACACGATGAGTACCTCAACAAGTAAGAACCTCCACACTAGGGATGCACTGATTGTGAAATTCTGGCCCATACCAATAGGATGTTTGAAATATTGGCCGATGTTTTTTCTTTGCAAACTGCATAACGTGGATCTTTCTCTACGCTCGGCTACACGTTGAATACATGTCTGTTTAATTTAGACACGGAAACGGCACAGAGAAGCTGGTGGATTTTCAAAATAAAATACCACTTCCAACTTGCCAGTCGTAAAAACAGACAAAAGTGAAACTAATTATCTACGTAGCATATTTACACATGTAGAAGCATGTGTAGAAGAACATGCACCGGGAAAACGGCCAAATCTGAGCAAGTAAACAAAGTCTGGCTAAACGCTCGCTTCTGAAATGCTCCTGGTGGGTTTGAAGTGCCATGCAGGACGTACGAGACGCGCCAGAGACGTGCAGTGAGGACACGTCGATAACACGTCGACAACATGGCAGTGAAATGTTTGTCCTCAGCACAGCGTTCATGTAAATCAACACAATCATCGGGGAATGTTTGAATGAATCTTTATCTGCTGATGGCAGTTAAGGAGGCGAACACCGACCGATGCAGCTGTGCATCCCTACTCCATCCACCTGTCTCTCTCTCTGACCTGTCTCTGTCTTTCTGTCTCTCTCTCTGACCTGTCTCTCTCTCTGACCTGTCTCTGTCTTTCTGTCTCTCTCTCTGACCTGTCTCTGTCTTTCTGTCTCTCTGTCTTTCTGTCTCTCTCTCTGACCTGTCTCTGTCTTTCTGTCTCTCTCTCTGACCTGTCTCTGTCTTTCTGTCTCTCTCTCTGACCTGTCTCTCTCTCTGACCTGTCTCTGTCTTTCTGTCTCTCTCTCTGACCTGTCTCTGTCTTTCTGTCTCTCTCTCTGACCTGTCTCTCTCTCTGACCTGTCTCTGTCTTTCTGTCTCTCTCTCTGACCTGTCTCTGTCTTTCTGTCTCTCTCTCTGACCTGTCTCTGTCTTTCTGTCTCTCTCTCTGACCTGTCTCTCTCTCTGACCTGTCTCTCTCTCTGACCTGTCTCTGTCTTTCTGTCTCTCTCTCTGACCTGTCTGTCAGCTCTCAGACTCTGGCTGGTCTTGAGTTTGTTCAGCAGTGTCTGAAGTTCGACTGGGACGTCCGACTGTTTCTGACCAAGAGATCATCCATCAGCACGGAGCTGAGCCGCACGGTAACACACACACACACACACACACACACACACACACACACTGTGACTCACACTCCATGTGTGTTAACTGGACTCTGGTTGTGTGTCGACAGAAGGAGGACGACGACATGTTGTCCACCTTGAACCACGGCATCCTGCTGCAGGAGCGTCCAATCAAACAGACCGTCACCAGGTGAGAGGGCGGGGCCTGCGGCTGAATACAGAGCTCCGATTGGTTGATTGGATGAATATTGATGGCTTGTTTGGTTGATCAGGGAGGCGCTTACTCTGCTGCTGGACACCTTCCACAACGAGGCCGAGTCCTTCCTGCTGTCTGAGGTAATGTAAGCTCCACCCCTCCAGCTCCTCCTGAGTCTGGTCTGTGCCTCCTTCACTTTTCTTTGTCTCTGCAGGTGGAACTACCGCTGCACGTGGAGCGTCTAGTCCAATCAGTGAAGGCGCTCTGCAGCTCGTTAGCCGCCGTGGAGACACCTGACGTGACCTCCGCCCTCAACCAGCTCCCAGCATGCCCCTGTCGTCTGCAGCCTAAAGTCCTGAAGGTGAAGATGCCTATGCGGTCCAAACATCACATGACCCTCCTCAGACTGTCACACTGATGTCATGTGATTCATGTTTGATTCTGTCTGTGTTTTCAGGATGCATCAGTGCTGTCAGTCAGAGAGAACAGAGGTACGTACCAACAGGAACACGCCGATGACGCGGAGACAACACGTTGACAACACGCCGACAACGCGTTAACAACACGTCGACAACACTCCGACAACGCTCCGACAACACAGCGACAACGCTCCGACAACACGTTGACAACACGTTGACAACACGTTGACAACACGTTGACAACACGTCGACGACGCTCTGACAACACGTTGACAACACGTCGACAACACTCCGACAACGCTCTGACAACACAGCGACAACGCTCCGACAACACAGCGACAACGCTCCGACAACACGTCGACGACGCTCCGACAACACGTTGACAACACGTCGACGACGCTCCGACAACACGTTGACAACACGTCGACAACGCGTCGACAACACTCCGACAACGCTCCGACAACACAGCGACAACGCTCCGACAACACAGCGACAACGCTCCGACAACACAGCGACAACACGTCAACGACGCTCTGACAACACGTTGACAACACGTCGACAACACTCCGACAACGCTCTGACAACACAGCGACAACGCTCCGACAACACAGCGACAACGCTCCGACAACACGTTGACAACGCGTTGACAACACATCGACGATGCTCCGACAACACGTTGACAACACATCGACAACGCTCCGTCAACACGTTGACAACACGTTGACAACACGTCGACGATGCTCCGACAACACGTTGACAACACGTTGACAACGCTCCGTCAACACGTTGACAACGCTCCGACAACACGTTGACAACACGTTGACAACGCTCCGACAACACGTTGACAACACGTCGACAACGCTCCGTCAACACGTTGACAACGCTCCGACAACAGGTTGCCAACGCTCCGACAACACGTTGACAACACGTCGACGATGCTCCGACAACACGTTGACAACACGTCGACGATGCTCCGACAACACGTTGACAACACGTCGACAACACTCCGACAAAGCTCCGACAACACGTTGACAACACGTCGACAAAGCTCCGACAACACGTTGACAACGCTCCGTCAACACACCGAAAACACTCTGACAATATGCTGACCATGCTCCGAGGAGGGGGGCGGGGCTGACGTCAGCTGATCTCTAGAGGGGGCGGGGCTGACGTCAGCTGATCTCTAGAGGGGGCGGGGCTGACGTCAGCTGATCTCTAGAGGGGGCGGGGCTGACGTCAGCTGATCCCTGGTTTCACAGAGAAAGTGGTAGAGAAGCTGACGGCGGCCATCCTGGATCTGGTGGAGCTGTACTGCAGCACGTTCAACGCTAATTTCCACACGACGCCGCAGAGCCACAGCTGCACGGCGCCAGTCCAGGAGGCCGGCCTCATCAACAACGTGCTCTCCTTCAACGTGCACGCTGCTCACCGCATCCCCATCACCTGGGCTGCCAGGTACACACACACACACACACACACACACACACACACACACAACACACACACACACACACACACACACTATGAGGGGCATTTTATGCCAGCACACTAAACCTTAACTGCGTCACCTGCACGCGTATGTTTCAGTCTTTGTGCAGGCGCAGGCACACGTATTGTGAGTACACCAAATAATGAAGGTGACGGGTGATCAGTGTCATGTCAGCTCAGGACGCCTGTGCACACGCTCGTTTCAATGTATAAATGATTATTTACTTTATGATGACGAATTTTGAGTTTAACAGCTTCTTCACAGCTCAAGCAGTCCGTGTGTTACCAAGAGAGAGCGACGTGACAGTTCAGGCTGTTTCAGTCACACGTTAAGGCGTCTGAAGCGTTGGCTTAGTACAGAAGTGACACGTTATAACGGGATGTCGAAGTGTATCAGGGACTGTACCATTGCTCAGGTGCGAAACTGAGGAAGAGGCTGTGCACATTTACACACGAGGTACACGGATCATCAGGACCTGACAGTTCATCATGTTCTACACAGATCAGCTGTTACACAGTCTCAGGTTCATACGGGATTGTTCAGAAGAACTTAGAGATGATTCTATCTTTAAGGAGCTGAAATTATTGTAGTTATCTCTTCCACCCTCGCCTCTTTTTGTTTGGGGAAAGCTTCCAGAGTGAGTGCAGCTGTGCCGGTGTGCCAAAGCAGCAGCAGCAGGGCGTGGGGCTGGCGGCGCAGCGGGGAAAATGACATTTTCTAGTCATGAGTTATACTGTAGGCGTCCACACAGCGTTAACGTGTGGCACGGCACGGATGACCCCTCGCTATCTGATTTCCACAAACACGACACAGTGTGTGCCTGCACGCTCATGGAGAATTGTACTGAACAGTCACGCGTGGCCTTCATGTCACGTATTTGAGGCGTAGTTCACCCGTCACGTACATGTGAAGACAGCTAATATTGTTATGGTTGCTATGGTCATGGGGGTGTGGGTCACGTGGTGGTGCATCAGCCAGGTGGTAAGATCAGGTGTTCACCTGGTGAATGACGTGACGTCTACGTGACGTCTACGTGACGTCTACGTGACGTCTACGTGACGTCTACGTGACGCCGTCTGTCCATTGAAAGTGAATGGAATTTACTCGCACACATTAGACGTTTGATGTCATCGTGCGTTTTTAGTATAGTGTGCGCACACACACGCACACACACACACACTATGACACACACACGCGCGTGATGTCATACTCACCTGTCTGTCAAACAGATTCCTCACTCTGACATCATGTCTCTGTTCTGCTCTCTGATTGGTCAGTTACGAGGGCTTCTTCCTGTCCTGCTCTCTGACTCATGGCGGCGTGGAGCTCTGCGCGCCGCAACACACCAGCAAGCAGTCGGTCAGCAAATACCTGTTCCACCTGGTGGTGTGGGACCAGAGGTACGTGAGGACACACAGCTCACCTGAGCACACCTGTACAGCTTCACTAACCCCCCCCCCCCTACAGGGTGTGTTTCCCGGTGCAGATCAACCAGCTGCCTCGAGAGTCCCAGCTGACCGTGACGCTGCACGCTAGCTCGCTGCCGCCGCCCGGAGGAGCCGAGGAGAAGGGCAAGCAGCGCCGCAGCATCGAGGCTCTGGGCTGGGTCACCATGACCGCTGTTCAATTCAGGCAGTGAGGACCGTGTGACGAACAGGTGCACTGTGACATCAAGCGGGCTCCAATTTATCTCTCTGTGATGTAATTTCCTGCAGAAAGTGTGTGTAGACTGATGTGTGGGTGTGTGTGTGTTGTGGTGTGTGTGTGTGTGTGTGTGTGTGTGGTGTGTGTGTGTGTGGCGCAGCGTTCCTGACTGTGGCAGGAAGTTGCTCGGTCTGTGGCCGTCAGCTCCGGGTCGGAGCAGCAACGCTCGGACGAGCTCGCCGAACTTCAGCCAACCGGACAGCGTGATCCTGCAGGTGAACAGGAAGTGTCCCAGCATGCATTTCACCTCAGACCCGCCAAGTTTAAATTCATTCAAAAAATGAATGTGGCCCCAGGTGAAGCTTTAAACTAAACTGTCTGTCTCTTTGTCCTGTCTCTCCTCTGCTCTTGTCCTGTCTCTCTCTCTTTGTCCTGTCTATCTCTCTCTTTGTCCTGTCTCTCTCTCTCTCTTTCCTGTCTCTCCCTCTCTTTGTCCTGTCTCTCTCGCTCTTTGTCCTGTCCTCTCTCTCTTTGTCCTGTCTCTCTCTCTCTCTTTGTCCTGTCTCTCTCCCTCTCTTTGTCCTGTCTTTCTCTCTTTGTCCTGTCTCTCTCTCTCTTTGTCCTGTCTCTCTCTCTCTCTTTGTCCTGTCTCTCTCTCTCTTTGTCCTGTCTCTCTCTCTCTTGTCCTGTCTCTCTCTCTCTCTTTGTCCTGTCTCTCTCTCTCTTTGTCCTGTCTCTCCCTCTATGTCCTGTCTCTCCCTCTCTTTGTCCTGTCTTTCTCTCTTTGTCCTGTCTCTCTCTCTCTTTGTCCTGTCTCCCTCTCTTTGTCCTGTCTCTCTCTCTCTCTTTGTCCTGTCTCTCTCTCTCTTTGTCCTGTCTTTCTCTCTCTTTGTCCTGTCTCTCCCTCTCTTTGTCCTGTCTTTCTCTCTTTGTCCTGTCTCTCTCTCTCTTTGTCCTGTCTCCCTCTCTTGTCCTGTCTCTCTCTCTCTCTTTGTCCTGTCTCTCTCTCTCTTTGTCCTGTCTCTCTCTCTCTTTGTCCTGTCTCTCTCTCTCTCTTTGTCCTGTCTCTCTCTCTCTTTGTCCTGTCTCTCCCTCTATGTCCTGTCTCTCCCTCTCTTTGTCCTGTCTTTCTCTCTTTGTCCTGTCTCTCTCTCTCTCTTTGTCCTGTCTCTCTCCCTCTCTTTGCCCTGTCTTTCTCTCTTTGTCCTGTCTCTCTCTCTTTATCCTGTCTCTCTCTCTCTTTGTCCTGTGTCTCTCTCTCTTTGTCCTGTCTCTCTCCCTCTTTGTCCTGTCTCTCTCCCTCTCTTTGTCCTGTCTTTCTCTCTTTGTCCTGTCTCTCCCTCTCTTGTCCTGTCTCTCTCTCTCTTTGTCCTGTCTCTCTCTCTTTGTCCTGTCTCTCTCTCTCTTTGTCCTGTCTCTCTCCTCTCTTTGTCCTGTCTCTCTCTCTCTTGTCTGTCTCTCCCTCTATGGTCCTGTCTCTCTCCCTCTCTTTGTCCTGTCTTTCTCTCTTTGTCCTGTCTCTCTCTCTCTCTTTGTCCTGTCTCTCTCTCTCTTTGTCCTGTCTCTCTCCCTCTCTTTGCCCTGTCTCTCTCTCTTTGTCCTGTCTCTCTCTCTCTTTGTCCTGTCTCTCTCTCTCTTTGTCCTGTCTCTCTCCCTCTCTTTGTCCTGTCTCTCCCTCTCTTTGTCCTGTCTCTCTCCCTCTCTTTGGTCCTGTCTCTCTCTCTCTTTGTCCTGTCTCTCTCTCTCTTTGTCCTGTTCTCTCTCTCTTTGTCCTGTCTCTCTCTCTTTTGTCCTGTCTCTCTCTCTTTGTCCTGTCTCTCTCCCTCTTTGTCCTGTCTCTCTCCCTCTCTTTGTCCCTGTCTTTCTCTCTTTGTCCTGTCTCTCCCCTCTTTGTCCTGTCTCTCTCTCTCTCTTTGGTCCTGTGCTCTCTCTCTTTGTCCTGTCTCTCCTCTCTTTGTCCTGTCTCTCTCTTCTCTCTTTGTCCTGTCTCTCTCTCTTTGTCCTGTCTCTCCTCTATGTCCTGTCTCTCTCCCTCTCTTTGTCCTGTCTTCTCTCTTTGTCCTGTCTCTCTCTCTCTCTTTGTCCTGCTCTCTCTCCTCTTTGTCCTGTCTCTCTCCCTCTCTTTGCCCTGTCTTTCTCTCTTTGTCCTGTCTCTCTCTCTTGTCCTGTCTCTCTCTCTTTGTCCTGTCCTCTCTCTCTTTGTCCGTCTCTCTCTCCTTTGTCCTGTCTCTCTCCCTCTCTTTGTCCTGTCTCTCCCCTCTTTTCCTGTCTCTCTCCCTCTCTTTGTCCTGTCTCTCTCTCTCTTTGTCCTGTCCTCTCTCTCTCTTTGTCCTGTCCCTCTCTCTTTTCCTGTCTCTCTCTCTTTGTCCTTCCTCTCTCTCTCTCTCTTTGTCCTGTCTCTCTCTCTTTTTCCTGTCTCTCTCTCTCTTTGTCCTGTCTCTCCTCTCTTTTCCTGTCTCTCTCTCTCTTTGTCCTGTCTCTCTCTCTCTTTGTCCTGTCTCTCTCTGTCTCTTTGTCCTGTCTCTCCCTCTTTGCCCTGTCTCTCTCTCTCTTTTTCCTGTCTCTCTCTCTCTTTGTCCTGTCTCTCTCTCTCTTTGTCCTGTCTCTCTCTCTCTTTGTCCTGTCTCTCTCTCTCTCTTTGTCCTGTCTCTCTCTCTCTCTCTTTGTCCTGTCTCTCTCTCTCTTTTTCCTGTCTCTCTCTCTCTTTGTCCTGTCTCTCTCTCTCTTTGTCCTGTCTCTCTCTCTCTTTGTCCTGTCTCTCTCTCTCTTTGTCCTGTCTCTCTCTGTCTCTTTGTCCTGTCTCTCTCTGTCTCTTTGTCCTGTCTCTCTCCCTCTTTGTCCTGTCTCTCTCTCTCTTTGTCCTGTCTCTCTCCCCTCTTTGTCCTGTCTCTCTCTCTCTTTGTCCTGTCTCTCTCCCTCTCTTTGTCCTGTCCTCTCTCTCTCTTGTCCTGTCTCTCCCTCTCTTTGTCCTGTCTCTCTCCCTCTCTTTGTCCTGTCTCTCCCCTCTCTTTGTCCTGTCTCTCCCTCTCTCTCCCTCTCTTTGTCTGTCTCTCTCCCTCTCTCTCCCTCTCTTTGTCCTGTCTCTCCCCCTCTCTTTGCCCTGTCTTTCTCTCTTGCCCTGTCTTTCTCTCTTTGTCCTGTCTCTCTCAGGTGGACTTTCCCCACCTCATCCTTCGAGGTCCGGTTCAGTACCCCCCCTCCGGCAGAGTTCTGTCCTCAGTACGACTTCTCCCGTCTGGACTCCGTCGTCAGATCCAGCTGCAGGACGTCCTCCACAAGAAGGCCGTGTTCTGGTCGACCCGTTTGTTCCCTCACTTCTTGCAAGTGTGTCAACGTCTGAGAGACTTTAATCCCCAGAGGACTGACGTGGACTGACCGACGTGGTCTCTGTGGACTGTGGGTCTCTGTGGACTGGCGTGGTCTCTGTGGACTGACGTGGTCTCTGTGGTCTGACATGGACTGACGTGGTCTCTGGTCTGACATGGGACTGACGTGGTCTCTGTGGACTGACGTGGGACTGACATGGTCTGATATGGACTGACGTGGTCTCTGTGGACTGACGTGGTCTCTGTGGATGACGTGGTCTCTGGTCTGACATGGACTGACGTGGTCTCTGTGGACTGACGTGGACTGACATGGTCTGATATGGACTGACGTGGTCTCTGTGGACTGACGTGGTTCTGTGGTCTGACATGGACTGACGTGGTCTCTGGTCTGACATGGACTGGACGTGGTCTCTGTAGACTGACGTGGACTGACATGGTCTGATATGGACTGAACGTGGTCTCTGTGGACTGACGTGGTCTCTGTGGACTGACGTGGACTGACATGGTTCTGACGTGGACTGACGTGGTCTCTGTGGACTGACGTGGTCTCTGTGGACTGATGTGGACTGACGTGGTCTCTGTGGACTGACGTGGTCTCTGTGGACTGACGTGGTCTCTGTGGTCTGATGTGGACTGACGTGCTCTCTGTGGTCTGACGTGGACTGACGTGGTCTCTGTGGACTGACGTGGTCTCTGTGGACTGATGTGGACTGACGTGGTCTCTGTGGACTGACGTAGTCTCTGTGGACTGATGTGGACTGACGTGGTCTCTGTGGACTGACTTGGTCTCTGTGGTCTGATGTGGACTGACGTGGTCTCTGTGGACTGACGTGGTCTCTGTGGACTGATGTGGACTGACGTGGTCTCTGTGGACTGACGTGGTCTCTGTGGTCTGATGTGGACTGACGTGCCCTCTGTGGACTGACGTGGTTCTCTGTGGACTGACGTGGTCTCTGTGGACTGACGTGTTCTGTGTGACTGATGTGGTCTCTGTGGACTGACGTGCTCTCTGTGGACTGACGTGCTCTCTGTGGACTGACGTGGTCTCTGTGGACTGACGTGGTCTCTGTGGACTGATGCTGTCTCTGTGGACTGACGTGGTCTCTGTGGACTGATGTGGACTGACGTGGTCTCTGTGGACTGACTTGGTCTCTGTGGTCTGATGTGGACTGACGTGGTCTCTCTGTGGACTGACGTGGTCTCTTGGGCTGATGTGGACTGACGTGGTCTCTGTGGACTGACGTGGTCTCTGTGGTCTGATGTGGACTGACGTGCTCTCTGTGGACTGACGTGGTCTCTGTGGACTGACGTGGTTCTGTGGACTGATGTGGTCTCTGTGGACTGACGTGCTCTCTGTGGACTGACGTGCTCTCTGTGGACTGACGTGGTCTCTGTGGACTGACGTGGTCTCTGTGGACTGATGCTGTCTCTGTGGACTGACGTGGTCTCTGTGGACTGATGTGGACGACGTGCTCTCTGTGGACTGACCGTGGTCTCTGTGGTCTGACGTGGTCTCTGTGGTCTGATGTGGACTGACGTGCTCTCTGTGGACTGATGTGGTCTCTGTGGACTGACGTGGTTATGTGGACTAACGTGCTCTCTGTGGACTGACGTGCTCTCTGTGGACTGACGTGGTCTCTGTGGACTGACGTGGTTCTGTGGACTGATGCTGTCTCTGGGACTGGCGTGGTCTCCGTGGACTGACGTGGTCTCTGTGGACTGATGTGGTCTCTGGTCTGATGTGGACTGACGTGGTCTCTGTGGACTGACGTGGTCTCTGTGGTCTGATGTGGACTGACGTGCTCTCTGTGGACTGACGTGCTCTCTGTGGTCTGATGTGGACTGACGTGGTCTCTGTGGACTGACGTGCTCTCTGTGGACTGACGTGCTCTCTGTGGTCTGATGTGGACTGACGTGGTCTCTGTGGTCTGACGTGGTCTCTGTGGTCTGATGTGGACTGACGTGGTCTCTGTGGACTGACGTGGTCTCTGTGGTCTGATGTGGACTGACATGGTCTCTGTGGACTGACGTGCTCTCTGTGGTCTGATGTGGACTGACGTGGTCCTGTGGACTGACGTGCTCTCTGTGGACTGACGTGCTCTCTGGTGTCTGATGTGGACTGACGTGGTCTCTGTGGACTGACGTGCTCTCTGTGGACTGACGTGGTCCTGTGGTCTCTGTGGTCTGATGTGGACTGACATGGTCTCTGTGGTCTGATGTGGATGACGTGGTCTCTGTGGACTGACGTGCTCTCTGTGGTCTGATGTGGATGACGTGGTTCTGTGGACTGACGTGCTCTCTGTGGACTGACGTGGTCTCTGTGGTCTGATGTGGACTGACGTGGTCTCTGTGGTCTCTGTGGTCTGATGTGGACTGACGTGGTCTCTGTGGTCTGATGTGGACTGACGTGGTCTCTGTGGACTGACGTGGTCTCTGTGGTCTGATGTGGACTGACGTGCTCTCTGTGGTCTGACGTGCTCTCTGTGGACTGACGTGGTCTCTGTGGACTGACGTGGTCTCTGTGGTCTGATATGGACTGACGTGGTCTCTGTGGTCTGATGTGGACTGACGTGCTCTCTGTGGACTGACGTGCTCTCTGTGGACTGACGTGGTCTCTGTGGTCTGACGTGGTCTCTGTGGTCTGATGTGGACTGACGTGGTCTCTGTGGACTGACGTGGTCTCTGTGGTCTGACGTGGTCTCTGTGGTCTGATGTGGACTGACGTGGTCTCTGTTGACTGACGTGGTCTCTGTGGTCTGATGTGGACTGACGTGCTCTCTGTGGTCTGACGTGGTCTCTGTGGACTGACGTGGTCTCTGTGGACTGACGTGCTCTCTGTGGTCTGATGTGGACTGGACGTGGTCTCTGTGGTCTGATGTGGACTGACGTGGTCTCTGGGACTGACGTGCTCTCTGTGGTCTGATGTGGACTGACGTGGTCTCTGTGGACTAAACGTGCTCTCTGTGGACTGACGTGGTCCTGTGGTCTGATGTGGACTGACGTGGTCTCTGTGGACTGACGTGCTCTCTGTGGTCTGATGTGGACTGACGTGCTCTTGTGGACTGACGTGCTCTCTGTGGACTGACGTGCCTCTGTGGTCGATGTGGACTGACGTGGTCTCTGTGGACTGACGTGCTCTCTGTGGACTGACGTGACTGACGTGGTCTCTGTGGTCTGATGTGGACTGACATGGTCTCGTGGACTGACGTGCTCTCTGTGGTCTGATGTGGACTGACGTGTCTCTGTGGACTGACGTGGTCTCTGTGGACTGACGTGCGCTCTGTGGACTGACTGGTCTCTGTGGACTGACGTGCGCCCTGTGGACTGACGTGGTCTCTGTGGACTGACGTGGTCTCTGTGGTCTGATGTGGACTGACGTGCTCTCTGTGGACTGACGTGGACTGACATGGTCTCTGTGGACTGACGTGCTCTCTGTGGTCTGATGTGACTGACGTGGTCTGTGGACTGACGTGGTCTCTGTGGACTGACGTGGTCTCTGTGGACGGACGTGCTCCTCTGTGGACTGACGTGGTCTGTGGGACTGACGTGCTCTCTGTGGACTGACGTGCTCTCTGTGGACTGACGTGGTCTGTGGTCTGATGTGGACTGACGTGGTCTCTGTGGTCTGATGTGGACTGACGTGGTCTCTGTGGACTGACGTGCTCTCTGTGGTCTGATGTGGACTGACGTGGTCTCTGTCGACTAACGTGCTCTCTGTGGTCTGATGTGGACTGACGTGGTCTCCTGTGGATGACGTGCTCTCTGTGGACTGACGTGGTCTGTGGACTGACGTGCTCTCTGTGGACTGCGTGCTCTCTGTGGACTGACGGGGTCTCTGTGGTCTGATGTGGACTGACGTGGTCTCTGTGGTCTCTGCAGGTTGACGGTGGAGGACCGGCGCCTCCTGTGGGAGAGAAGGCGTTCTGCCAGGGCGGAGAGAGCCGCCCTGCCCCTGGTCCTGGCCAGCGCCCCGTGCTGGCAGTGGGCGTGTCTGCTGACATCTACGCCCTGCTGAGGCAGTGGGCGTGTCGGGTCACCTGGACGCCCTGGGGACTCCTCCACGCCTCGTACGTCCCTTTGTGACGCTCGCCTCGGTGACATCATGGTGACCACCTGAGTGACATCATCACCTGTGTGTTTCAGGTTCCCGGACCAGGAGCTGAGGAGGACGGCTGTCCATGGATGGACTCCATCTCGACCCCGAGCTGCTGACTTCCTGCCTCAGCTCGTCCAGGTAGGAGAGGACAGAAGATGCTTTTTTCTCTCTGTCTGTCCT
>JAFMOB010000561.1:44298-46798 GCA_018985215.1 Larimichthys polyactis
TGCAGGGCTCAGAGAAGCCGCTGTCCAGCCGCTCCTCTGCCTCCTCCTTCCTGTACTTGGGTGGAGATGCTGTGGTATGACAGGGGCCCGTCTGGGAGGTCTTCCTGGTCTTGGTTCTGGCCCGCGTCCCGGCCTCGGCGGGGTCTCGAGTCCTGAGCGGTGCCTGGAAGTTCAGCGGGCTGTACGGGTCGGAGGAGCAGCTGAAGGACCTCCACAGGTGGAGGCTCTCCGCTTCGTCCGCCTCGCTGGCCGAGGTGGAGTCGTCCCAGACGTCAAGGCTGGAGGGAGGGGAGGAGGAGGAGAGTGGAGGGGAGGAGAGGGGGAGCAGGGGGAGGTCAGGGGAGGAGGTGGGGGTGGACTGGGTGGAGGACGGAGGTGTGGTGGGGGGGATGGTGCGTGGCGCCGTGCTGCTGTGCAGCTGGGCGGTGAAGTTCAGGGGGTTGTAGGGGTCGGTGCTGTGACACCACGTCTTCCACAGACGCTCGTCCTCCACCTCGTCCTCCACCTCGTCCTCCGATGCGTCCACACTGTCCGAGTCCGACTCGTCTTCATCAGACGAGCTGTCGCTGTCGAAGCCGTCGTCGTCGGTGGAGTCGTCGCTTAAGGAGCAGCCCATGATGAAAGCGATGCTCTTGTTCTGGCACTGAGGGGTGGAGACCTTCGTCACCTCCTCCTCCTCCTCCTCCTCCTCTTCCTCCTCCGCCTCTCCTGACATGGACTCCTCAGGACTCTCTTCCTCCATCTCGGTCAGGACGGCGTCGCTGGTGTCGGTCGGCCCGGTCTCCGGCTCCGGCCCGGTCGGGGGCTTCAGCAGGTACAGGCGGCACAGGTGAAGCTGTTCCTCCTCCAGACTGGAGTAACCGTTGTCCTGATCCGGAGTCAGCGGTCCTGGATGCCTCAGGTGGTTCCTGATGCTGAGCCGGTGGTCTGGCTCGGACCCCTCAGTGTTCTGGCCTCCATTGTTGGCGTCTTTGTGGTCGGGGGGTCCAGCGGGTTCTCCCAGCCTCCACCTCGTGACGCTCTCTGTTGTCTCTGGGCCTTTTGTCTCAGGCGCTGGTTGTTGTGGACAGAGCCGGCCCGTCAGGGTCCGGTCCTCGGCCCAGGAGCTCTCCTTACTGCCCCACAAGCTGCCCCACCACGGCCGGCTCGTCGCACAGTCCTGCCCCACCCTCGGCCTGACCTCCGAGTTCAGCCACACCTGGCTGAGCAAAGTCCTGGCGGAGGACAGGTGACCCACCTGAGTCTGCGGGCAGAGGTTCATCTCTTCCCCGCTGTCGATCCCGATTTCC
Source organism: Larimichthys polyactis (assembly GCA_018985215.1). Lineage (NCBI taxonomy): Eukaryota > Metazoa > Chordata > Actinopteri > Sciaenidae > Larimichthys > Larimichthys polyactis. The sequence continues at coordinate 45,588 of JAFMOB010000561.1, forward strand.
CGCAGAGAGTCCGCGGTCAGCCACGGTAAAGTCCCGCCGCCCTCCGGCTGCAGCAGGTAGGTCAGGTGCGGAGCGCGGGGCTGCGGCGGGACGTCACTGTCTTCATCCACAAAGCTCATCCAGCCGGCCCGGTCAGGCAGAACCGGGATCCGACCCGGGAGGTACTTCTGCAGAAACGACACCGCAGGCCTGGACACGACGGAGAGCAGGCCGATCCACGAGCTTTCCTGCCCGTTCAGCCCGGGAGAAGCGCCGCTGTGCCCGGCCGGAGAGGACGAGCCGTCCCCGCTGATATTCCTGAACATTTCAACTCAGAAGTGTAAAATATGAATCACGTGTCATAACCGGAGCAGAACCCTGACCCGGGTCCAGCTGCTGGTCCGGTCCGGTTATCAGCAGCTGTGACCGGCTCAGACAAACATGCCGACACACCGAGCCCCGCAGCCGGACACCCAGGAACCACGGGCCGGGGACAGGCGGGACCGGAGGACGGTGTGAGGCGGGCCGAGGGAGCGCGAGTCACGGCACGAGGCACCATCCTGTCCGTGACAAAAACCCACCAAACAGGTTGGGGGCGGGGGGGGGGAGGTTTTCGGGGGTTTGGGCCCCCCGGTGGGGGGGTTTTTTTGGGGGGTTTCGGTGGAGGTTCGGCCGGTCGGTGGAGGTTCGGCCCCGGTCCGGTGGAGGTTCGGCACCCGGTCGGTGGAGGTCGGCCCGAGTCGGTTGGAGGCTCGGCCCGGTCGGTGGAGGGTCGGCCCGGTCGGTGGAGGTTCGGCCGGTTCGGGTCGTCCTGCCAGCGGCAGCCGGCGATGCTAACAGGTTAGCTCAGGTTATTGGAGCTTCTTCCCAGAATCTCCGTGTCCCGGTCCACACCGTGTTCTGTCCTCACAGCGGTAATGGTGTCTCCGTGTCTCGGTGTCTCCGTGTCTCCGTGTCTCGGTGTCTCCGTGTCCCGGTGTCTCCGTGTCCCGGTGTCTTCGTCTTTAGCTCGAGCAGATTTCATCAGACAGCGTTCAACGACGCCGTGACGTCAGCACGCAGCGTCACGGTTACCGGAGCTCGTGCACGTTAGGGAGCGCGCGACAGCACCGCGTGCACGCTGCCGCTCTGTTACGTAATAAAGTTTGAGGTCCACGTGCTCATCCTGCTGACACGTGACACGTGTAGTCTCTGAGACTAACCCACAGACTGTCTAAAACCTGGACGTAGTC
>JAFMOB010000561.1:51798-103701 GCA_018985215.1 Larimichthys polyactis
TAACAGGAGCTAACAGGTGCTAACAGAAGCTAACAGAAGCTAACGGGCTAACAGGAGCTAACAGGAGCTAACGGGCTAACAGGGGCTAACAAAAGCTAACGGGCTAACAGGGGCTAACAAAAGCTAACAGGGGCTAACAGGCTAACAGAAGCTAACAGGAGCTAACAGGAGCTAACGGGCTAACAGAAGCTAACAGGAGCTAACGGGCTAACAGAAGCTAACAGGAGCTAACGGGCTAACAGGGGCTAACAGGAGCTAACGGGCTAACAGGAGCTAACAGGGGCTAACGGGCTAACAGGAGCTAACGGGCTAACAGGAGCTAACAGGGGCTAACGGGCTTACAGGAGCTAACAGGCTAACAGGGGCTAACAGGAGCTAACATGGGCTAACAGGGGCTAACAGGAGCTAACGGGCTAACAGGGGCTAACGGGCTAACAGGAGCTAACAGGGGCTAACGGGCTAACAGGAGCTAACAGGGGCTAACAGGAGCTAACAGGGGCTAACGGGCTAACAGGAGCTAACGGGCTAACAGGAGCTAACAGGGGCTAACAGGAGCTAACAGGGGCTAACAGGGGCTAACGGGCTAACAGGAGCTAACAGGAGCTAACAGGAGCTAATGTTGCTGTTAACGAGAAGTTTGCACTGTTCACTATTCAAGACTAAAGGCTAACACCCCGTACCCGTCTGTCTCACCTGTACCCGTCTGTCTCACCTGTACCTGTTGGTTTGCTGCTCGTGGTTCCTGGTCTCTCGTCTCGAGGCAGAGGGTAGAAGAAGGTGTAGACGAGGTCACACTGCAGCACAGTTTATACAGTATTACTGTGTGACATCATAATGAGTTACTGTGTGTGTGTGTGTTACTGTGTGTGTGTGTGTGTGTGTTACTGTGTGTGTGTTACTGTGTTACTGTGTGTGTGTTACTGTGTGTGTGTGTGTTACTGTGTGACGTCATAATGAGTTACTGTGTGTGTGTGTGTTACTGTGTGTGTGTTACTGTGTGTGTGTGTGTGTGTGTGTGTGTGTGTTACTGTGTGTGTGTTACTGTGTGTGTGTGTTACTGTGTTACTGTGTGTGTGTGTGTGTTACTGTGTGACGTCATAATGAGTATATATGTAATATGTTTATGTTGTGTGTGTGTTACTGTGTGTGTGTTACTGTGTTACTGTGTGTGTGTGTGTTACTGTGTGTGTGTGTGTGTGTGTTACTGTGTTACTTCGGTGTGTGTGTGTTACTGTGTGTGTGTTACTGTGTTACTGTGTGTGTGTGTGTTACTGTGTGTGTGTGTGTGTGTGTTACTGTGTGTGTGTGTTACTGTGTGACGTCATAATGAGTATATATGTAATATGTTTATGTTGTGTGTGTGTGTGTGTTACTGTGTGTGTGTGTTTCTGTGTGTGTGTTACTGTGTGTGTGTTTCTGTGTGTGTGTGTGTGTTACTGTGTGTGTGTGTTTCTGTGTGTGTGTTACTGTGCGTGTGTTACTGTGTGTGTGTTATATGATTCATCACATTTCTCAGAAGCCACAGAGTCAAAATGAAACTGAACATGACACACTGTTACTGTGTGTACTTGTGTGTATACACACACAGTAACACACACACACACACACACACATACAGAACATATATAGACATGTATGTACGTACAGAACATATATAGACATGTATGTACATACAGAACATATATAGACATGTATGTACATACAGAACATATATAGACATGTATGTACATACAGAACATATATAGACATGTATGTACATACAGAACATATATAGACATGTATGTACATACAGAACATATATAGACATGTATGTACATACAGAACATATATAGACATGTATGTACATACAGAACATATATAGACATGTATGTACATACAGAACATATGTTCATACATGTACATACAGAACATATGTTCATACATGTACATGTATGAACATATGTTCTGTATGTATGACGTTGATGTTTGGGACTCACCTGAGCGACGTCCGGCGCTGCGTGGATCAGGTGCCACACGTAACCGTTCAGCTCGTCTTTCCTCCTATCAGCTGTCGCTTCGCCACGGGAACGACCAATCACAAAACGGCTTGGGAAACTGTGGGCGGGGCAAAGAGAAGCTGACACGGAGACACAACAACAGTCTACACCTGGCTTTCAAGGATTTCAAGGTCTGGATCAAGCTCCAGGTCTGTGTGTGTGTGTGTGTGTGTGTGTGTGTGTGTGTACCTGGGCAGTTTGGATGAGGGGAACATGAGTCTCAGTTTGCTGTGAAGCTCATGAAACTCTTCAAACGTCCTCTGAACCAACAGCGCCTCCTGCTGACCATCACGCTCCACCTTCACAACAAACACCTGAAACACACACACACACACACACACTCGTTATGCTTCATCAGTTTAATAAATCTTTTCAGAAATGTGATGTTGGGGCGGTCTGTAGCGTAGTGGGTTGAGCGGCCGCCCCGTGTGTAGAGGCTATAGTCCTCGTGCAGCTGGCCGCGGTTCGAATCCCGCTTCGGACGGCCCGTTACTGCGTGTCACTCCCCTCTCTCTGCTTCCTGTCTATCTTCAGCTGTCCTATCATTAAAGGCATTAAGGCCAAAAAAATAATCTTTAAAAAAAGAAAAAAAGAAATGTGATATCATCTGGATCAGTCCAACCCAACACATGTTCAGGACGTGTTACACTTTAATTTAATAGTTCAGGTTCTGGTCTGTTGGTCCTGTGTGGTCCTGTGTGGTTCTGTGTGGTCCTGTGTGGTTCTGTGTGGTTCTGGACTCACGTATCCTTTGTTGGCTGTGCGGATGTGTCTGCAGATGTACAGGTTTCGGATGAGTCCGTCGCTCTTGGCCGTGTGGACTCTGGGAGCGAAGGACAGAGTGGGCCGGTCCTCAGACGACGTGAACTTCATCTGGGCCAGATTGTGTATGAAGAAGTTCAGTTTGGTGGCAACACTGCCGAGACTGGACTCGATCAACCTGAGGAGGGTCACACAGTGAGATTCTGGTTAAAGGTTCTGGTTCTGAACTCAAAGGAGTGTTAGCAGTCAGCAGTGTGTACCTGGTGAAGTACATGGTGGCGTCGGCCTCAGACTCGTGCGGCCTCAGAGCGTCGTAGACGTACTTTAGATCCTCCAGATCAGAAAGTTCAGGGATTCCACAGGACAACATCTGATCAAAGACAGACAGGATGTGACATCACAGCGTGCTGAAGTTTCGAGTTACATCACAGCGTGTCGTACTCACCAGGCCCAGCAGGTTGAGGAACAGGTGTGTGTGTTTTCTGATCAGGTTGTACGCCTCACAGCACAGATCCACGAAGTCGTGGAAGCGGCTCGACGGTTTGTCTCCTCCATTGATGACGTACGCCATGTCGGAGGTGAAGACGAAGGGGGCGCGGTCTCTGCATGGTCACATGACAGACAGGTTTACGATAACAGGCAGGTGTGTTCATGGTAAACATGACATCACGCTGACATCACAACTCACCGTTTGATGTTTCCAAACATCTGGGCGTGTCCCAGGAACTTCCCGAAGTCGATGTGGAACATGTGACCGCTCGTCTTCAGCATGATGTTGTCGTTGTGGCGGTCACAGATTCCTAGGATGTAGGTCGCCACGCAGCAGCCGGCACACGAGTAGATGAAGTTCTCCACCGCCTACACGTTCAATTCACACACAGGTGGTGTACAGGTGTACAGGCATGTATAGGTGTGTGTACAGGTGTCTGCAGGTATGTTTACAGGTGTGTCTCCAGGTGTGTGTACCTTGTCGTACTGCTCGTCTGTAGGGTTGTGTTTCTGCAGCCAGTCTGCCAGCGGTCGGTCTTTGAAGGACCCGGTGACTCCATGTTCAACCTGGATCTTCCTCAGAGTGTCAGCCTGAGGAATCATCTCCACCATACCTAAGAACAGGTAACAACACACCTGTTTATCCCATACACCTGTCCTCCTGCTGTATACACCTGTCCTCCTGTGGTATACCCCTGTCCTCCTGCGGTATACACCTGTCCTCCTGCCGTATACCCCTGTCCTCCTGTGGTATACACCTGTCCTCCTGCGGTATACACCTGTCCTCCTGCCGTATACCCCTGTCCTCCTGCCGTATATATCTGTCCTCCTGTGGTATACCCCTGTCCTCCTGCCGTATACACCTGTCCTCCTGCCGTATATACCTGTCCTCCTGCCGTATACACCTGTCCTCCTGCCGTATACACCTGTCCTCCTGCCGTATACCCCCTGTCCTCCTGCCGTATACCCCTGTCCTCCTGTGGTATACACCTGTCCTCCTGCGGTATACACCTGTCCTCCTGCCGTATACCCCTGTCCTCCTGCCGTATATATCTGTCCTCCTGTGGTATACCCCTGTCCTCCTGCCGTATACACCTGTCCTCCTGCCGTATACACCTGTCCTCCTGCCGTATACACCTGTCCTCCTGCCGTATACCCCTGTCCTCCTGCCGTATATATCTGTCCTCCTGTGGTATACCCCTGTCCTCCTGCCGTATACACCTGTCCTCCTGCCGTATATACCTGTCCTCCTGCCGTATACACCTGTCCTCCTGCCGTATACCCCTGTCCTCCTGCCGTATACCCCTGTCCTCCTGTGGTATACACCTGTCCTCCTGTGGTATACACCTGTCCTCCTGCCGTATACACCTGTCCTCCTGCCGTATACACCTGTCCTCCTGCCGTATACCCCTGTCCTCCTGCCGTATACACCTGTCCTTCTGCCGTATACACCTGTCCTCCTGCCGTATATACCTGTCCTTCTGCCGTATACACTTGTCCTCCTGCCGTATACACCTGTCCTCCTGCCGTATACCTCTGTCCTCCTGCCGTATACCCCTGTCCTCCTGCCGTATACCCCTGTCCTCCTGTGGTATAGACCTGTCCTCCTGTGGTATACACCTGTCCTCCTGTGGTATACACCTGTCCTCCTGCCGTATACACCTGTCCTCCTGCCGTATACCTCTGTCCTCCTGCCGTATACCCCTGTCCTCCTGTGGTATACACCTGTCCTCCTGTGGTATACCCCTGTCCTCCTGCCGTATACACCTGTCCTCCTGCCGTATACCTCTGTCCTCCTGCCGTATACCCCTGTCCTCCTGTGGTATAGACCTGTCCTCCTGTGGTATACCCCTGTCCTCCTGCCGTATACACCTGTCCTCCTGCCGTATACCCCCTGTCCTCCTGCCGTATACCCCTGTCCTCCTGTGGTATACACCTGTCCTCCTGCGGTATACACCTGTCCTCCTGCGGTATACACCTGTCCTCCTGCCGTATATATCTGTCCTCCTGTGGTATACCCCTGTCCTCCTGCCGTATACCCCTGTCCTCCTGCCGTATACACCTGTCCTTCTGCCGTATACACCTGTCCTCCTGCCGTATATACCTGTCCTCCTGCCGTATACACCTGTCCTCCTGCCGTATACCCCTGTCCTCCTGCCGTATACCCCTGTCCTCCTGCCGTATACACCTGTCCTCCTGTGGTATACACCTGTCCTCCTGCCGTATACACCTGTCCTCCTGCCGTATACCCCTGTCCTCCTGCCGTATACACTTGTCCTCCTGCCGTATACACCTGTCCTCCTGCCGTATACCTCTGTCCTCCTGCCGTATACCCCTGTCCTCCTGCCGTATACCCCTGTCCTCCTGTGGTATAGACCTGTCCTCCTGTGGTATACACCTGTCCTCCTGTGGTATACACCTGTCCTCCTGTGGTATACACCTGTCCTCCTGCCGTATACACCTGTCCTCCTGCCGTATACCTCTGTCCTCCTGCCGTATACCCCTGTCCTCCTGCCGTATACCTCTGTCCTCCTGTGGTATACCCCTGTCCTCCTGTGGTATACCCCTGTCCTCCTGCCGTATACACCTGTCCTCCTGATGTATACCTCTGTCCTCCTGCCGTATACCCCTGTCCTCCTGCCGTATACCCCTGTCCTCCTGTGGTATACGCCTGTCCTCCTGTGGTATACACCTGTCCTCCTGCCGTATACACCTGTCCTCCTGCCGTATACCCCTGTCCTCCTGCCGTATACCCCTGTCCTCCTGTGGTATACACCTGTCCTCCTGTGGTATACCCCTGTCCTCCTGCCGTATACCCCTGTCCTCCAGTGGTATACACCTGTCCTCCTGTCCTATACACCTGTCGTGCCCTCACCTCGTCCTCTCCCGGTGGAGAAACATTTGAAGATGACCATCCTCATGTCCAGACCCTCCTGGATCCAAATCTTGTTCATGACCCGGATCACCTGCAGAGTCAGCATGTCCTGCCGCAGGTCGTCTCCTGACTGGACAGAGACATCAGCCAGGGTCAAAGGTCAGGTCACAGAGACTGTTTATATTGTCTGACAACATCAGGTGAGTCCAGGTGAGAGGGTTACCTTGAAGATGACGTTGATGTGGTCTCCCAGAGGGTCCAAGTTTTGGAAGGACAGTTTGAGAGGGACAGCGTTGGAGTTAAAGAAGGAACACGACTGCAAGAGAGGACGCAAGAGTGTGTTAGTGCAGGTGTACAGGTGTGTGTGTGTTTTATCACAGGTGTACAGGTGTGTGTCTGTGTGTATATGTGTGTGTGTGTACAGGTGTGTGTGTTTTATCACAGGTGTGTGTACCTGGATGTTGATCCCTGAGACGAGCAGCGCTGGGTTCAGAGGAAGCCGACAGCTGCTGTTCACTGAGAAGAACTGCTTCATCTCCTCCAGACCTTCTCTGAGGACACACTGCAACAAACGCAGATCCAACGTCAACACTCACCCAACACTCAACGGGCTCAATTTGATCTTTCAAACAGGAAACAACCTCACCTGTCGGCTGGACAGTGCAGCATCTCGGACTTTGTGAGCCACCTTGGTGAGGACAGAGACGAGCCAGCACTGACGGTCAAACTCTTCACGGAGACCTCGACCGACGCAGCACAGCAGAGCGGCCAGCAGGTGCTGATAGCGAGCACTGAACTGACTGTCCTGAAGGTTGTCCTTCAGCAGCCTGAGGGAGAGCATTGAAAACTACTGCATTGATCTGACAGAGCATTAGAAACTACTGCATTGATCTGACAGAGAACATTGAAAACTACTGCATTGATCTGACAGAGAGCGTTGAAAACTACTGCACTGATCTGACAGAGAGCATTGAAAACTACTGCACTGATCTGACAGAGAGCATTGAAAACTACTGCATTGATCTGACAGAGAGCATTGAAAACTACTGCACTGATCTGACAGAGAGCATTGAAAACTACTGCATTGATCTGACAGAGCATTGAAAACTACTGCATTGATCTGACAGAGCATTGAAAACTACTGCATTGATCTGACAGAGAGCATTGAAAACTACTGCACTGATCTGACAGAGAGCATTGAAAACTACTGCACTGATCTGACAGAGAGCATTGAAAACTACTGCACTGATCTGACAGAGAACATTGAAAACTACTGCATTGATCTGACAGAGCATTGAAAACTACTGCATTGATCTGACAGAGAGCATTGAAAACTCCTGCACTGATCTGACAGAGAGCATTGAAAACTACTGCATTGATCTGACAGAGCATTGAAAACTCCTGCACTGATCTGACAGAGCATTGAAAACTCCTGCATTGATCTGACAGAGAGCATTGAAAACTACTGCACTGATCTGACAGAGAGCATTGAAAACTACTGCATTGATCTGACAGAACATTGAAAACTCCTGCACTGATCTGACAGAGCATTGAAAACTCCTGCACTGATCTGACAGAGAGCATTGAAAACTACTGCATTGATCTGACAGAGCATTGAAAACTCCTGCATTGATCTGACAAAGAGCATTAAAAAAACTCCTGCATTGATCTGACAGAGCATTGAAAACTACTGCACTGATCTGACAGAGAGCATTGAAAACTACTGCACTGATCTGACAGAGCATTGAAAACTCCTGCATTGATCTGACAGAGAGCATTGAAAACTCCTGCATTGATCTGACAGAGAGCATTGAAAACTCCTGCATTGATCTGACAGAGCATTGAAAGCTCCTGCATTGATCTGACAGAGCATTGAAAACTACTGCACTGATCTGACAGAGCATTGAAAACTCCTGCATTGATCTGACAGAGAGCATTGAAAACTCCTGCATTGATCTGACAGAGAGCATTGAAAACTCCTGCATTGATCTGACAGAGCATTGAAAGCTCCTGCATTGATCTGACAGAGCATTGAAAACTCCTGCACTGATCTGACAGAGCATTGAAAACTCCTGCACTGATCTGACAGAGAGCATTGAAAACTCCTGCATTGATCTGACAGAGCATTGAAAACTCCTGCACTGATCTGACAGAGCATTGAAAACTCCTGCACTGATCTGACAGAGCATTGAAAACTCCTGCATTGATCTGACAGAGCATTGAAAGCTCCTGCACTGATCTGACAGAGCATTGAAAACTCCTGCACTGATCTGACAGAGCATTGAAAACTCCTGCATTGATCTGACAGAGCATTGAAAACTCCTGCATTGATCTGACAGAGCATTGAAAACTCCTGCATTGATCTGACAGAGAGCATTGAAAACTCCTGCATTGATCTGACAGACAGCATTGAAAACTACTGCATTGATCTGACAGAGCATTGAAAACTACTGCACTGATCTGACAGAGAGCATTGAAAACTCCTGCATTGATCTGACAGTAGACGGCGGCTGACCAGAAGAGGTAGTGAGCGATGCGAATGTCTCCGATGGCTCGCCGCAGGAGGAATCGAACCAACGAGCTGTCCAAGTAACACTCGTACTTCAGAGCCTGAGACACACAGAGAGACAGAGAGAGAGACAGACAGGTCAGAGAGACAGACAGGCAGACAGAGAGAGAGACAGGTCAGAGAGACAGACAGGCAGACAGACAGAGAGAAAAAAGCATCTTCTGTCCTCTCCTACCTGGACGAGCTGAGGCAGGAAGTCCAGCAGCTCGGGGTCTGAGATGGAGTCCATCCACTGGACAGCCGTCCTCCTCAGCTCCTGGTCCGGGAACCTGAAACACACAGGTGATGATGTCACTCAGGTGGTCACCATGATGTCACCGAGGCGAGCGTCACAAAGGGGACGTACGAGGCGTGGAGGAGTCCCAGGGCGTCCAGGTGACCCAGACACGCCCACTGCCTCAGCAGGGCGTAGATGTCAGGCAGACACGCCCACTGCCAGCACGGGGCGCTGGCCAGGACCAGGGGCAGGGCGGCGCTCTCCGCCTGGCAGAACGCCTTCTTCTCCCACAGGAGGCGCCGGTCCTCCACCGTCAACCTGCAGAGACCACAGAGACCACGTCAGTCCACATCAGACCACAGAGAGCACGTCAGTCCACAGAGACCACGTCAGTCCACATCAGACCACAGAGACCACGTCAGTCCACATCAGACCACAGAGACCACGTCAGTCCACAGAGAGCACGTCAGTCCACAGAGACCACGTCAGTCCACATCAGACCACAGAGACCACGTCAGTCCACATCAGACCACAGAGACCACGTCAGTCCACAGAGAGCACGTCAGTCCACAGAGAGCACGTCAGTCCACAGAGACCACGTCAGTCCACAGAGAGCACGTCAGTCCACAGAGACCACGTCAGTCCACAGAGACCACGTCAGTCCACATCAGACCACAGAGAGCACGTTAGTCCACATCAGACCACAGAGAGCACGTTAGTCCACAGAGACCACGTCAGTCCACAGAGACCACAGAGACCACGTCAGTCCACAGAGAGCACGTCAGTCCACAGAGACCACGTCAGTCCACATCAGACCACAGAGAGCACGTCAGTCCACAGAGAGCACGTCAGTCCACATCAGACCACAGAGACCACGTCAGTCCACAGAGACCACGTCAGTCCACAGAGAGCACGTCAGTCCACAGAGACCACGTCAGTCCACAGAGAGCACGTCAGTCCACAGAGACCACGTCAGTCCACAGAGACCACGTCAGTCCACATCAGACCACAGAGAGCACGTCAGTCCACAGAGACCATGTCAGTCCACATCAGACCACAGAGACCACGTCAGTCCACATCAGACCACAGAGACCACGTCAGTCCACAGAGAGCACGTCAGTCCACAGAGACCACGTCAGTCCACATCAGACCACAGAGAGCACGTCAGTCCACAGAGAGCACGTCAGTCCACAGAGAGCACGTCAGTCCACATCAGACCACAGAGACCACGTCAGTCCACAGAGAGCACGTCAGTCCACATCAGACCACAGAGACCACGTCAGTCCACAGAGAGCACGTCAGTCCACAGAGAGCACGTCAGTCCACATCAGACCACAGAGAGCACGTCAGTCCACAGAGACCACGTCAGTCCACATCAGACCACAGAGACCACGTCAGTCCACATCAGACCACAGAGAGCACGTCAGTCCACAGAGACCACGTCAGTCCACAGAGACCACGTCAGACCACAGAGAGCACGTCAGTCCACATCAGACCACAGAGACCACGTCAGTCCACAGAGACCACGTCAGTCCACATCAGACCACAGAGACCACGTCAGACCACAGAGACCACGTCAGTCCACAGAGAGCACGTCAGTCCACAGAGAGCACGTCAGACCACAGAGAGCACGTCAGTCCACATCAGACCACAGAGACCACGTCAGTCCACAGAGACCACGTCAGTCCACATCAGACCACAGAGACCACGTCAGTCCACATCAGACCACAGAGACCACAGAGACCACGTCAGTCCACATCAGACCACAGAGACCACGTCAGTCCACAGAGAGCACGTCAGTCCACAGAGACCACGTCAGTCCACATCAGACCACAGAGAGCACGTCAGTCCACAGAGACCACGTCAGTCCACATCAGACCACAGAGACCATGTCAGTCCACATCAGACCACAGAGACCACAGAGACCACGTCAGTCCACAGAGAGCACGTCAGTCCACAGAGACCACGTCAGTCCACATCAGACCACAGAGAGCACGTCAGTCCACAGAGAGCACGTCAGTCCACAGAGACCACGTCAGTCCACATCAGACCACAGAGAGCACGTCAGTCCACAGAGAGCACGTCAGTCCACATCAGACCACAGAGACCACGTCAGTCCACAGAGACCACGTCAGTCCACATCAGACCAGAGACCACATCAGTCCACAGAGACCACGTCAGTCCACGGAGACCACGCCAGTCCACAGAGACAGCATCAGTCCACAGAACCACGTCAGTCCACAGAGACCACGTCAGTCCACAGAGAGCACGTCAGTCCACAGAGAGCACGTTAGTCCACATAACCACGTCAGTCCACAGAGACCACATCAGTCCACAGAGAGCACGTCAGTCCACATCAGACCACAGAGACCACGTCAGACCACAGAGACCACGTCAGTCCACAGAGAGCACGTCAGTCCACATCAGTCCACAGAGACCACGTCAGTCCACAGAGACAGCATCAGTCCACAGAGACCACGTCAGTCCACAGAGAGCACGTCAGTCCACAGAGACCACATCAGTCCACAGAACCACGTCAGTCCACAGAGACCACGTCAGTCCACAGAGAGCACGTCAGTCCACATCAGACCACAGAGACCACGTCAGTCCACAGAGACCACGTCAGTCCACATCAGTCCACAGAGACCACGTCAGTACACAGAGACCACGTCAGTCCACATCAGACCACAGAGACCAAGTCAGTCCACAGAGACCACGTCAGTCCACATCAGTCCACAGAGACTACGTCAGTCCACAGAGACCACGTCAGTCCACATCAGTCCACAGAGACCACGTCAGTCCACAGAGACCACGTCAGTCCACGTCAGACCACAGAGAGCACGTCAGTCCACATCAGACCACAGAGACCAAGTCAGTCCACAGAGACCACGTCAGTCCACATCAGTCCACAGAGACTACGTCAGTCCACAGAGACCACGTCAGTCCACATCAGTCCACAGAGACCACGTCAGTCCACAGAGACCACGTCAGTCCACGTCAGACCACAGAGACCACGTCAGTCCACAGAGACCACGTCAGTCCACAGAGACCACGTCAGTCCACATCAGTCCACAGAGACCACGTCAGTCCACAGAGACCACGTCAGTCCACGTCAGACCATGTCAGTCCACGTCAGTCCACAGAGACCACGTCAGTCCACAGAGACCACGTCAGTCCATATCAGACCATGTCAGTCCACGTCAGTCCACAGAGACCACGTCAGTCCATGTCAGACCAGAGACCACGTCAGTCCATGTCAGACCACAGAGACCACGTCAGTCCACAGAGACCACGTCAGTCCATATCAGACCATGTCAGTCCACGTCAGTCCACAGAGACCACGTCAGTCCATGTCAGACCAGAGACCACGTCAGTCCATGTCAGACCACAGAGACCACGTCAGTCCACAGAGACCACGTCAGTCCACAGAGACCACGTCAGTCCATATCAGACCATGTCAGTCCACGTCAGTCCACAGAGACCACGTCAGTCCATGTCAGACCAGAGACCACGTCAGTCCATGTCAGACCACAGAGACCACGCCAGTCCACAGAGACCACGCCAGTCCACAGAGACCACGCCAGTCCACAGAGACCACGTCGGTCAGTCCACGTCAGTCCTCTGGGGACTTAAAGTCTCTCAGACGTTGACACACTTGCAAGAAGTGAGGAAACAAACGGGTCAGACCAGAACACGGCCTTCTTGTGGAGGACGTCCTGCAGCTGGATCTGACTGACGGAGTCCAGACGGGAGAAGTCGTACTGAGGACAGAACTCTGCCGGAGGGGGGGTACTGAACCGGACCTCGAAGGATGAGGTGGGGAAGTCCACCTGAGAGAGACAGGACAAAGAGAGAAAGACAGGGCAAAGAGAGAAAGACAGGGCAAAGAGAGGGAGAGACAGGACAAAGAGAGGGAGAGACAGGACAAAGAGAGGGAGAGAGAGGGAGAGAGACAGGACAAAGAGAGGGAGAGAGAGGGAGAGACAGGACAAAGAGAGGGGGAGAGACAGGACAAAGAGAGGGAGAGAGACAGGACAAAGAGAGGGAGAGAGACAGGACAAAGAGAGGGAGAGACAGGACAAAGAGAGAGAGAGACAGGACAAAGAGAGGGAGAGAGACAGGACAAAGAGAGAGAGAGACAGGACAAAGAGAGGGAGAGAGACAGGACAAAGAGAGAGAGAGACAGGACAAAGAGGGAGAGAGACAGGACAAAGAGGGAGAGACAGGACAAAGAGACAGAGAGACAGGACAAAGAGAGAGAGAGACAGGACAAAGAGAGAGAGAGAGACAGGACAAAGAGAGGGAGAGAGACAGGACAAAGAGAGAGAGAGAGACAGGACAAAGAGAGAGAGAGAGACAGGACAAAGAGAGAGAGAGAGACAGGACAAAGAGAGAGAGAGAGACAGGACAAAGAGACAGACAGTTTCAGTTTAAAGCTTCACCTGGGGCCACATTCAGTTTTTTGAATGAATTTAAACTTGGCGGTGTCTGAGGTGAAATGCATGCTGGGACACTTCCTGTCTCACCTGCAGGATCACGCTGTCCGGTTGGCTGAAGTTCGGCGAGCTCGTCCGAGCGTTGCTGCTCCGACCCGGAGCTGACGGCCACAGACCGAGCAACTTCCTGCCACACGTCAGGACGCTGCGCACACACACACACACACACACACACACACACACACTCAGTCTACACACACTTTCTGCAGGAAATGACATCACAGAGGATGATATGGAGCCCTGCTGTGATGTCACAGTGCACCTGTACGTCACACGGTCACTCACTGCCTGAAGTTGAACAGCGGCATGGTGACCCAGCCCAGAGCCTCGATGCTGCGGCGCTGCTTGCCCTTCTCCTCGGCTCCTCCGGGCGGCGGCAGCGAGCTAGCGTGCAGCGTCACGGTCAGCTGGGACTCTCGAGGCAGCTGGTTGATCTGCACCGGGAAACACACCCTGTAGGGGGGGGGGGTTAGTGAAGCTGTACAGGTGTGCTCAGGTGAGCTGTGTGTCCTCACGTACCTCTGGTCCCACACCACCAGGTGGAACAGGTATTTGCTGACCGACTGCTTGCTGGTGTGTTGCGGCGCGCAGAGCTCCACGCCGCCATGAGTCAGAGAGCAGGACAGGAAGAAGCCCTCGTAACTGACCAATCAGAGAGCAGAACAGAGACATGATGTCAGAGTGAGGAATCTGTTTGACAGACAGGTGAGTATGACATCACGCGCGTGTGTGTGTCATAGTGTGTGTGTGTGTGTGTGTGAGTGTGTGTGCACACTATACTAAAAACGCACGATGACATCAAACGTCTAATGTGTGCGAGTAAATTCCATTCACTTTCAATGGACAGACGGCGTCACGCAGGCGTCACGTAGACGTCACGTAGACGTCACGTAGACGTCACGTCATTCACCAGGTGAACACCTGATCTTACCACCTGGCTGATGCACCACCACGTGACCCACACCCCCATGACCATAGCAACCATAACAATATTAGCTGTCTTCACATGTACGTGACGGGTGAACTACGCCTCAAATACGTGACATGAAGGCCACGCGTGACTGTTCAGTACAATTCTCCATGAGCGTGCAGGCACACACTGTGTCGTGTTTGTGGAAATCAGATAGCGAGGGGTCATCCGTGCCGTGCCACGCGTTAACGCTGTGTGGACGCCTACAGTATAACTCATGACTAGAAAATGTCATTTTCCCCGCTGCGCCGCCAGCCCCACGCCCTGCTGCTGCTGCTTTGGCACACCGGCACAGCTGCACTCACTCTGGAAGCTTTCCCCAAACGAAAAGAGGCGAGGGTGGAAGAGATAACTACAATAATTTCAGCTCCTTAAAGATAGAATCATCTCTAAGTTCTTCTGAACAATCCCGTATGAACCTGAGACTGTGTAACAGCTGATCTGTGTAGAACATGATGAACTGTCCTGATGATCCGTGTACCTCGTGTGTAAATGTGCACAGCCTCTTCCTCAGTTTCGCACCTGAGCAATGGTACAGTCCCTGATACACTTCGACATCCCGTTATAACGTGTCACTTCTGTACTAAGCCAACGCTTCAGACGCCTTAACGTGTGACTGAAACAGCCTGAACTGTCACGTCGCTCTCTCTTGGTAACACACGGACTGCTTGAGCTGTGAAGAAGCTGTTAAACTCAAAATTCGTCATCATAAAGTAAATAATCATTTATACATTGAAACGAGCGTGTGCACAGGCGTCCTGAGCTGACATGACACTGATCACCCGTCACCTTCATTATTTGGTGTACTCACAATACGTGTGCCTGCGTGCACAGAGACTGAAACATACGCGTGCAGGTGACGCAGTTAAGGTTTAGTGTGCTGGCATAAAATGCCCCTCATAGTGTGTGTGTGTGTGTGTGTGTGTGTGTGTGTGTGTGTGTGTGTGTGTGTGTGTGTGTACCTGGCAGCCCAGGTGATGGGGATGCGGTGAGCAGCGTGCACGTTGAAGGAGAGCACGTTGTTGACGAGGCCGGCCTCCTGGACTGGCGCCGTGCAGCTGTGGCTCTGCGGCGTCGTGTGGAAATTAGCGTTGAACGTGCTGCAGTACAGCTCCACCAGATCCAGGATGGCCGCCGTCAGCTTCTCTACCACTTTCTCTGTGAAACCAGGGATCAGCTGACGTCAGCCCCGCCCCCTCTAGAGATCAGCTGACGTCAGCCCCGCCCCCTCTAGAGATCAGCTGACGTCAGCCCCGCCCCCTCCTCGGAGCGTGGTCAGCATATTGTCAGAGTGTTTTCGGTGTGTTGACGGAGCGTTGTCGACGTGTTGTCAACGTGTTGTCAACGTGTTGTCAGAGCGTTGTCGACGTGTTGTCAACGTGTTGTCGGAGCTTTGTCGGAGTGTTGTCGACGTGTTGTCAACGTGTTGTCGGAGCATCGTCGACGTGTTGTCAACGTGTTGTCGGAGCGTTGGCAACCTGTTGTCGGAGCGTTGTCAACGTGTTGACGGAGCGTTGTCGACGTGTTGTCAACGTGTTGTCGGAGCGTTGTCAACGTGTTGTCAACGTGTTGTCAACGTGTTGTCAACGTGTTGTCGGAGCGGTGTCAACGTGTTGACGGAGCGTTGTCAACGTGTTGTCAACGTGTTGTCGGAGCATCGTCGACGTGTTGTCAACGTGTTGTCAACGTGTTGACGGAGCGTTGTCGATGTGTTGTCAACGTGTTGTCGGAGCATCGTCGATGTGTTGTCAACGCGTTGTCAACGTGTTGTCGGAGCGTTGTCGCTGTGTTGTCAGAGCGTTGTCGGAGTGTTGTCGACGTGTTGTCAACGTGTTGTCAGAGCGTCGTTGACGTGTTGTCGCTGTGTTGTCGGAGCGTTGTCGCTGTGTTGTCGGAGCGTTGTCGCTGTGTTGTCGGAGCGTTGTCGGAGTGTTGTCGACGCGTTGTCGACGTGTTGTCAACGCGTTGTCGGAGCGTTGGCAACCTGTTGTCGGAGCGTTGTCAACGTGTTGACGGAGCGTTGTCGACGTGTTGTCAACGCGTTGTCGGAGCGTTGTCAACGTGTTGACGGAGCGTTGTCGACGTGTTGTCAACGTGTTGTCGGAGCGTTGTCAACGTGTTGTCAACGTGTTGTCAACGTGTTGTCGGAGCGTTGTCAACGTGTTGACGGAGCGTTGTCAACGTGTTGTCAACGTGTTGTCGGAGCATCGTCGACGTGTTGTCAACGTGTTGTCAACGTGTTGACGGAGCGTTGTCGATGTGTTGTCAACGTGTTGTCGGAGCATCGTCGATGTGTTGTCAACGCGTTGTCAACGTGTTGTCGGAGCGTTGTCGCTGTGTTGTCAGAGCGTTGTCGGAGTGTTGTCGACGTGTTGTCAACGTGTTGTCAGAGCGTCGTTGACGTGTTGTCGCTGTGTTGTCGGAGCGTTGTCGCTGTGTTGTCGGAGCGTTGTCGGAGTGTTGTCGACGCGTTGTCGACGTGTTGTCAACGCGTTGTCGGCGTGTTGTCAACATGTTGTCAACGTGTTGTCGGAGCGTCGTCGACGTGTTGTCAACGTGTTGTCGGAGCGTCGTCGACGTGTTGTCGGAGCGTTGTCGCTGTGTTGTCGGAGCGTTGTCGCTGTGTTGTCAGAGCGTTGTCGGAGTGTTGTCGACGTGTTGTCAACGTGTTGTCAGAGCGTCGTCGACGTGTTGTCAACGTGTTGTCAACGTGTTGTCAACGTGTTGTCGGAGCGTTGTCGCTGTGTTGTCGGAGCGTTGTCGGAGTGTTGTCGACGTGTTGTTAACGCGTTGTCGGCGTGTTGTCAACGTGTTGTCTCCGCGTCGTCGGCGTGTTCCTGTTGGTACGTACCTCTGTTCTCTCTGACTGACAGCACTGATGCATCCTGAAAACACAGACAGAATCAAACATGAATCACATGACATCAGTGTGACAGTCTGAGGAGGGTCATGTGATGTTTGGACCGCATAGGCATCTTCACCTTCAGGACTTTAGGCTGCAGACGACAGGGGCATGCTGGGAGCTGGTTGAGGGCGGAGGTCACGTCAGGTGTCTCCACGGCGGCTAACGAGCTGCAGAGCGCCTTCACTGATTGGACTAGACGCTCCACGTGCAGCGGTAGTTCCACCTGCAGAGACAAAGAAAAGTGAAGGAGGCACAGACCAGACTCAGGAGGAGCTGGAGGGGTGGAGCTTACGTTACCTCAGACAGCAGGAAGGACTCGGCCTCGTTGTGGAAGGTGTCCAGCAGCAGAGTAAGCGCCTCCCTGATCAACCAAACAAGCCATCAATATTCATCCAATCAACCAATCGGAGCTCTGT
Source organism: Larimichthys polyactis (assembly GCA_018985215.1). Classification (NCBI taxonomy): domain Eukaryota; kingdom Metazoa; phylum Chordata; class Actinopteri; family Sciaenidae; genus Larimichthys; species Larimichthys polyactis. The sequence goes on from JAFMOB010000561.1 coordinate 69,534, forward strand.
ATTCAGCCGCAGCCCCGCCCTCTCACCTGGTGACGGTCTGTTTGATTGGACGCTCCTGCAGCAGGATGCCGTGGTTCAAGGTGGACAACATGTCGTCGTCCTCCTTCTGTCGACACACAACCAGAGTCCAGTTAACACACATGGAGTGTGAGTCACAGTGTGTGTGTGTGTGTGTGTGTGTGTGTGTGTGTGTGTGTGTGTTACCGTGCGGCTCAGCTCCGTGCTGATGGATGATCTCTTGGTCAGAAACAGTCGGACGTCCCAGTCGAACTTCAGACACTGCTGAACAAACTCAAGACCAGCCAGAGTCTGAGAGCTGACAGACAGGTCAGAGAGAGAGACAGAAAGACAGAGACAGGTCAGAGAGAGAGACAGGTCAGAGAGAGAGACAGAAAGACAGAGACAGGTCAGAGAGAGAGACAGAAAGACAGAGAGACAGGTCAGAGAGACAGAGACAGGTCAGAGAGAGAGACAGAAGACAGAGACAGGTCAGAGAGAGACAGTCAGAGAGAGACAGAAAGACAGAGACAGGTCAGAGAGAGAGACAGAAAGACAGAGACAGGTCAGAGAGAGAGACAGAAAGACAGAGAGACAGAAAGACAGAGACAGGTCAGAGAGAGAGACAGAAAGACAGAGACAGGTCAGAGAGAGAGACAGGTCAGAGAGAGAGACAGAAAGACAGAGACAGGTCAGAGAGAGAGACAGGTGGATGGAGTAGGGATGCACAGCTGCATCGGTCGGTGTTCGCCTCCTTAACTGCCATCAGCAGATAAAGATTCATTCAAACATTCCCCGATGATTGTGTTGATTTACATGAACGCTGTGCTGAGGACAAACATTTCACTGCCATGTTGTCGACGTGTTGTCGACGTGTTATCGACGTGTCCTCACTGCACGTCTCTGGCGCGTCTCGTACGTCCTGCATGGCACTTCAAACCCACCAGGAGCATTTCAGAAGCGAGCGTTTAGCCAGACTTTGTTTACTTGCTCAGATTTGGCCGTTTTCCCGGTGCATGTTCTTCTAAACATGCTTCTACATGTGTAAATATGCTACGTAGATAATTAGTTTCACTTTTGTCTGTTTTTACGACTGGCAAGTTGGAAGTGGTATTTTATTTTGAAAATCCACCAGCTTCTCTGTGCCGTTTCCGTGTCTAAATCAAACAGACATGTATTCAACGTGTAGCCGAGCGTAGAGAAAGATCCACGTTATGCAGTTTGCAAAGAAAAAACATCGGCCAATATTTCAAACATCCTATTGGTATGGGCCAGAATTTCACAATCAGTGCATCCCTAGTGTGGAGGTTCTTACTTGTTGAGGTACTCATCGTGTCCGCAGACCTTCAGCAGGTAGAGATCCACGTCAAGGTGATCCAGATCATCCTGAGCGTAACATAGAGTCTGATAGATGAGCAGGTCGACTGTGGACGAGCCTCCAACACAGAGAGAGAGAGAGACACCTTCATCATACGTATGACGTCAGGGTTAGGGTTTCAAACATTCTACAGTCCACCATCAACATGTGAGGACTTTTACTGTGAGATAACAGGAAGTCGTACCATCACAGGTGAAGGTGAGCGGCTCTCTGAAGTGCTCGCTGATCACAGTCACCTTCACGCTGACTCCCAGTCCCTGATGAAGTTCCTCTGGACCGACAGACGGAGACCAGACGAAGCCAGTATTCTTCGAGCGGTCGCTGTGCGGGTACGCCGACCGTAGACTACAGAACACAGAATACACAGAGTACTGTGAGTACACAGAGTACTGTGAGTACACAGAGTACTGTGAGTACACAGAGTACACAGAGTACTGTGAGTACACAGAGTACTGTGAGTACACAGAATACACAGAGTACTGTGAGTACACAGAGTACTGTGAGTACACAGAGTACTGTGAGTACACAGAGTACACAGAGTACTGTGAGTACACAGAGTACTGTGAGTACTGTGAGTACTGTGAGTACACAGAGTACTGTGAGTACACAGAGTACTGTGAGTACTGTGAGTACACAGAGTACTGTGAGTACACAGAGTACTGTGAGTACTGTGAGTACTGTGAGTACACAGAGTACTGTGAGTACTGTGAGTACACATCATGAGGACAGACATATTCAGGACGCGTTCCATGTGCTGACAGAGCTGATCACAGCCGTCATAGTCACTGTTTAAGCTGCATCGTGACCAGAACGCTTCTGAGCGTTTCATAAACGTGTCGTCATGTGTCGATGCGTGTCCGTCACTCACACATCCAGCATGTGACAGAAGGCTGCCACCTCCTCGTCTCTCTCCTCAGACACCTGGAACAGCTCATATCCAAACCCATTCATCCTGGACACCAGAGACACCTGTCAATCACAGAGACATCTGATAATCACACAGACACCTGTCAATCACAGAGACACCTGTCAATCACACAGAAGAACCGGAGCGCTGTCATGACAATGCGACACATCAGCAGGTGAAGGTGTGACAGACAGATCTGCTCCTTTAAACGAACCTCCAGGACTTCTGTCTATCATCAGCTGACTCTTGGACCAATCAGAGACATCACATGACATGCATAGGTAACATTAAGGTGTCCGGGTCTCACCGGGTCAGCAGACACCCGGCGCTGGTTCTTGTTGCTCTTGGGAGCCGGCATGTACGTCCTGGGCGGGACTTGAGGGGGGAGGGTCTTACTGCGAGCCACAGGCTTCCCTGATTGGTCCCCGTTGGCCCTGCGCCCTCGAGGCCGGCCCTCGTTGAGGCGGGCCAGCGAGTCGTTGATGTTGTCATAGTTCAGCTCCCCTGAGGTCACTTTGGGTCGGTCCACGTCAGGCGTGAACAGGTTGACGTCACGGGGCGTGGCAGACCCTCGAGAGGACAGGAAGGGGTTCTCTGAGCCTGACGGAGGGGGGATGGGGTTTCTGGGCGGGAGGGCAGGGGGGACATCGTCGGTGAGAGGGGGGAGGCCTTTGGAAAGAAACCCTGACCCGGATCCACCTGAGTCGCTGAGGCTGGGACCCGAGCCGTCCCTGAACTTGCTGATCTCTGGACTGTCCAGGATGTACAGGGGCTCTCTGATGAAGCCTCCCTGAGGAGGGAGCACCCTGGCTGGGACGGTGTGTGGAGACTGTGACCCTCCAGGCTGGTTCAGAGAGGGGTCGGACCCAGAGAGGCCCCTCAGCAGGTCTCCTCCTGTGGGGGCAGGCCCGGGCTGTCCTTGCGTGGGTCGGGGCCGTTCTACGGTAGGATTTGGGGTCTTGGAACGGGTTTGGCTCGGCGCTCTGGAGCTGGGCGTCTGGCTGGTTCCGGTACCACTCTTGTCTTGTTTGAGTCTGGAGAGAGCGTCGTACTCCATCTGCAGGGCCTCGGCCAGAACCAGCTCCTTCTGACTGAGACCCAGAGCCTCCAGGCAGCTCCAGCCCGGCTCGCCGCTCTCCTTCTGGGTCTGAGCCGCCGACATGATGGAGGGAAGAGCTCGACCCGACTACAGCAAGCAATGAGGACACATGGACCTGCTGAGGACAGAGAGGACAGAGTTAGTGTTGTTACAGACCCGCTGGATGAAGTCAGAACGTTCTGGTGGTCACATGATCATCAGAACTTTAAACCCAGACTCTAACCACAGGAGCAAGCAGTCTGATGTTTGATGTTTCGACCCAGCCCAGAACGCCTGCTCAGGATTTGACCTACAAACCTGCAGCCGAGTGCACAGGGAGGAAGGAAACCCAACACAATCAGCAGGAAGTCAGGACCAGATGAGACCGGATCAGGGGGGGCATCAGGGTCAGGAAGAACCGTCTAATGACGCAGACGGTTCTGATCTGTATGTCTGCATGTGGGGGAGGGATAGATGAGGGTGGACGGGGGAGGGTGGAGAACAGGGGACAGAGCGCTGTCACCCCCACCCCTCCCCCACACAGTGAACGGGTTTCAACCAGAGAGACAACAAAGAGCTGACACAGCTGTGTGTGTGTGTGTGTGTGTGTGTGTGTGTGTGTGTGTTTCTGACATGTGTGGTTCAGTTCTCTTACCGCCCATCCTGTGTTCATACAGCACTGGTTCTGAAACCTGAAGGTCCAGACTGTTCTCAGAGACAATGTGAATTTTCTGAGGCTTTACGCCTCACCTGCTTTTTAAACTAACAGATTCTTTAAAAGACCTCTGAGATCCAGCTGCTCACACTCTGGTCTGATCTGGTCTTATCAGTCATTTATTGGCTCTTTCATATTTATCTGTATGTTTGTGTGTGTGAAGCTTCGATGACCTCACTGGTTTTAAATCAACTTATTTTTAACTATAAACTGTGTAAATAAATGTAGAGTGTGTCTGACAGACATTTTTAAAGTTTATTACTGACTCTGCAGCAGCACAGAGACTTAAAGTCAGTCAAAGGCAGCTTGAGGTTGCCGAGCAACCAGGGTCAGCTGCAGGTCAGAGCTGTAACTGCAGCTGTGCTCTGTCTGTGTGTGAGTGACTGCTGAGAGACACAGTAAATCTCTAAATGAAGCCCCTCCAACTAGTGGACACTAATGCCAAACGGTAGGTGGTATCAAAAAGCCCAAATGACCGTGAGCATCCTCATCTTGTCGACCATGTGAATGCTGAATTTCAGTGTGTGAAGTTAAAAAATGTGACCTGGGGAGAGAGAGAAAGAACAGGTGCCCCGTGCTCCTTTGGGAAATGTCTCCTCTCCAGTTTACATGGGAGTAGATGGGGCTGTCGGTGGGTGATCCTGGAGCATCAGTGCGTCTCCCGCCAAAACTATAAGTCTGACAGCTTCAGCAGTGATATCGCTGCGTAGCCCACGAATTTTCCTACGTTTCTATGTAGAAATTATTTCTGTAGAGTGACATTTGTGGCCACGAGAGCCGTTTTGCAAATGTATTTTTGACAAATGTTTCTCTCCCTCTCCACTCTAGCTCTGGAACATTCTACCAACACAGACCCATTGTAAATGTTGCCGTGGTTTTTGGTGATTTTTGGCAAAACCGTTTGGTGAAACTCTGAGAAAAGTCACAGCACATCATTCCTGACCGAGCCGGTCGTTTTGAGACCTGTTTTGAGTTTGTGCGACCAAAACTGAGGGAGGAGCAGCTGAAACTCCTGGAAGTTTCTGAACTCAGCTAACAGCTGATCGGGCTAACAGCTGAGGCAGGTGTGAACAGCTGAGGCAGGTGTGAACAGCTGGGGCAGGTGTGAACAGCTGAGGCAGGTGTGAACAGCTGAGGCAGGTGTGAACAGCTGGGGCAGGTGTGAACAGCTGAGGCAGGTGTAAACAGCTGAGGCAGGTGTGAACAGCTGAGGCAGGTGTGAACAGCTGAGGCAGGTGTGAACAGCTGATCGGGCTAACAGCTGAGGCAGGTGTGAACAGCTGGGGCAGGTGTGAACAGCTGAGGCAGGTGTAAACAGCTGAGGCAGGTGTAAACAGCTGAGGCAGGTGTGAACAGCTGAGGCAGGTGTGAACAGCTGAGGCAGGTGTGAACAGCTGATCGGGCTAACAGCTGAGGCAGGTGTGAACAGCTGGGGCAGGTGTGAACAGCTGACAGCTGGGGCAGGTGTGAACAGCTGAGGCAGGTGTGAACAGCCGGGGCAGGTGTGAACAGCTGAGGCAGGTGTGAACAGCTGAGGCAGGTGTGAACAGCTGGGGCAGGTGTGAACAGCTGAGGCAGGTGTGAACAGCTGAGGCAGGTGTGAACAGCTGGGGCAGGTGTGAACAGCTGAGGCAGGTGTGAACAGCTGAGGCAGGTGTGAACAGGTCATGTTGGTGTCAGGTGTCAAACTGTCCAATATGGATCATGTGATCACGTGTTTTGTCCATACTCGGCAGGTAAACATGTTTAGTGACTCCGATCCACCAGGTGTGCACCTGCTGCTCAGGTGACTTGCTGCCCTGGGATCAATAGTCTGCGCTGATCTTACCTAACCACGCCCCCTGTAGTGACGCCACTGAGGTGTGTTCTCTGAACCCAACACACAGATCCACCTGTGTCAGACAGGTGCATGTGACGTCACAGACAACGTGGGGCACGTTAGCTCGCTGCGCATGCTCAGAGAGCAGCTGTCAGACGTCATTAAGTGTGAGGGGAGGATTCAAAATGGAACCGTGCCCAAACATCTGTGACAGCTGCACGGTCCACACCGGGCTCCGGTGATTTAACGTGACCACCGGACACACCGCGTCCACACCGGGCTCTGTGAGCTCACACACCGGCCCGGGGTGAGTTAGTAAACACACCGGGGCAGCTCGGGTCGAACCGGCCGCGGAGGGCGGTGTCGAGCAGGCTCCGGGTCTCCAAACCGGATGACCGGGACTTTAAATCCCAGTTCACGGTGATTTTACCGGCGCCGAATCCACCGGACACCGTGTCGGTTCGGTCAGAGTCCGGAGCCGGGTTCGAACCGGAACCCAGTGACGCCAAAAAGGCGGGATGGTTCCGATCGTCACATGTTTGGACGCAGTTCGGTGTGACCTTCTCTCCGGTGAACGGTTCGGCTCCTCCGGGCTGAACTCCGCAGAAACCGGTCAGAACCGGAGCTCACGTGGTGGCTACCGTTAGCTCCGCGTCCAGGTGGGGCAGCTTACCTGAGTGTCGGTCCGACACCGACCCCCGTCACCCGTCGGCTCCTCCGGTGTCCGGTCAGTACCGACGCCGGTCCGCACAGTCAGAGCAGAACCGGGTCCGCGGCTCCGCGGTGTCCGCCTCAGGGTCCGGTGAGACGATGCAGCCCGGTGCGAGGTTCCGAGGATCCGGAGCGGACTGAGGAGGCACACGACTTCCGGACACTTCCAAAATAAAACAAGCTGTTCTTTTCTGATCTTTCAAAATAAAACGTGGAGGTTCACTTTGAGACTTCATCAGAGTGACGTCACCTCAGAAGAGTTAGAAAAGAAAAAAACCAAAAACAGGTGAGTGTGATGACGTCATGAAGTTTTCTAAATACGACGTGAACACAAAGTAAAAGTACTTCCGGTAAGTCTGACTTGATGCTGCAGTGACATCCGGTGGAACATACAGAAAAACCACAGAAGAAGAGTTTGACAAAGACCTCCCTACAAACCTGGACGTAGTCTCCGAGACAACCCCAAAGACTGTCTAAGACCAGGACGTAGTCTCTGAGACAACCCCAAAGACTGTCTAAAACCTGGACGTAGTCTCTGTGACGTCCCCGCAGACTGTCTAAAACCTGGACGTAGTCTCTGAGACGTCCCCAAAGACTGTCTAAAACCTGGACGTAGTCTCTGAGACGTCCCCAAAGACTGTCTAAGACCAGGACGTAGTCTCTGAGACAACCCCAAAGACTGTCTAAAACCTGGACGTAGTCTCTGTGACGTCCCCGCAGACTGTCTAAAACCTGGACGTAGTCTCTGAGACGTCCCCAAAGACTGTCTAAGACCTGGACGTAGTCTCTGAGACAACCCCGCAGACTGTCTAAGACCAGGACGTAGTCTCTGAGACGTCCCCAAAGACTGTCTAAGACCAGGACGTAGTCTCTGAGACATCCCCGCAGACTGTCTAAAACCTGGACGTAGTCTCTGAGACAACCCCAAAGACTGTCTAAGACCTGGACGTAGTCTCTGAGACGTCCCCGCAGACTGTCTAAAACCTGGACGTAGTCTCCGAGACAACCCCAAAGACTGTCTAAGACCTGGACGTAGTCTCTGAGACAACCCCAAAGACTGTCTAAGACCTGGACGTAGTCTCTGAGACGTCCCCAAAGACTGTCTAAGACCTGGACGTAGTCTCTGAGACGTCCCCGCAGACTGTCTAAAACCTGGACGTAGTCTCTGAGACAACCCCAAAGACTGTCTAAGACCTGGACGTAGTCTCCGAGACAACCCCAAAGACTGTCTAAGACCTGGACGTAGTCTCTGAGACAACCCCACAGACTGTCTAAGACCTGGACGTAGTCTCCGAGACAACCCCAAAGACTGTCTAAAACCTGGACGTAGTCTCTGAGACAACCCCACAGACTGTCTAAGACCTGGACGTAGTCTCCGAGACATCCCCAAAGACTGTCTAAAACCTGGACGTAGTCTCCGAGACATCCCCAAAGACTGTCTAAAACCTGGACGTAGTCTCTGAGACAACCCCAAAGACTGTCTAAGACCTGGACGTAGTCTCTGAGACAACCCAAAGACTGTCTAAGACCTGGACGTAGTCTCTGAGACATCCCCAAAGACTGTCTAAGACCAGGACGTAGTCTCTGAGACAACCCCACAGACTGTCTAAGACCTGGACGTAGTCTCTGAGACAACCCCACAGACTGTCTAAGACCTGGACGTAGTCTCCGAGACAACCCCAAAGACTGTCTAAAACCTGGACTTGGTCTCCGTGACGTCCCCGCAGACTGTCTAAAACCTGGACGTAGTCTCCGTGACGTCCCCGCAGACTGTCTAAAACCTGGACGTAGTCTCCGAGACGTCCCCGCAGACTGTCTAAAACCTGGACGTAGTCTCCGTGACGTCCCCAAAGACTGTCTAAAACCTGGACGTAGTCTCTGAGACGTCCCAGCAGACTGTCTAAAACCTGGACGTAGTCTCTGAGACAACCCCAAAGACTGTCTAAAACCTGGACGTAGTCTCTGAGACAACCCCAAAGACTGTCTAAAACCTGGACGTAGTCTCTGTGACGTCCCAGCAGACTGTCTAAAACCTGGACGTAGTCTCTGAGACAACCCCAAAGACTGTCTAAAACCTGGACGTAGTCTCTGAGACAACCCCAAAGACTGTCTAAAACCTGGACGTAGTCTCTGTGACGTCCCCACAGACTGTCTAAAACCTGGACGTAGTCTCCGTGACGTCCCCACAGACTGTCTAAAACCTGGACGTAGTCTCCGTGACGTCCCCACAGACTGTCTAAAACCTGGACGTAGTCTCTGTGACGTCCTACAGACTGTCTAAAACCTGTTCGTAGTCTCCGTGACGTCCCCGCAGACTGTCTAAAACCTGGACGTAGTCTCTGTGACGTCCTACAGACTGTCTAAAACCTGGACGTAGTCTCCGTGACGTCCCCACAGACTGTCTAAAACCTGGACGTAGTCTCCGTGACGTCCCCACAGACTGTCTAAAACCTGGACGTAGTCTCCGTGACGTCCCCGTACACTGTCTGAATCCACCTACCATGATCCACACACAAATGAATCTTTCATGTAACAGATCATGATGACCACTGAACATTGTAATTTTATGTAATTAACATCTAATTACAAGAAATCCAAACGTTGCCAGTAAGATTGTTTATTGTCCTTATGACTATCGTGAATCTGAACAAAATTAAAGCAGATTTACGTGTTACTGAAATCCTGAAGAACGACCCGTGAAACCAAACGTTCGTCCACAGAAACACATTTAACACATTTAGGCACGAGTTCAGGTTTCATCCAGTCATTTAAGAGTTTGACACAGAAGCATGTTCTCAGTACTTAATATACAAAATACAACATAGGATGTATAAGACACTGATCTTGTAATTAAGAAAAGCTAAGTCATAAATATATATATATATATATATATATATATATATATATATATATATATATATATATATATATATATATATATATAAAAAATCAAATTTACAAGATAAGTAAGTAAAGTTATTAACAATGTAACACGTCACGTTATATAATAATGTAACACGTCACGTTATATAATAATGTAACACGTCACGTTATATAATAATGTAAATTTACATTGTTATAACGTGACATGTTTGTTGTAATGATGTGAAAATATGTTTTTGGCAGCAATATGCTGCTGAACAAATCTATTTTATATTATAAATAGAATATACTGTATATATGTTAGGTTTATATTATCGATATTGTTATATTTTACTTTAGAATATTGTAAGTATGAATTGACATGACACAATACTCCTGTATCTTATAATTATGACTCAGCATTTTGTAATCATAAGAAAAATATCTTCTAATTACAATACACACACTAATTATGTTTGTTTGTAATTACATTTTTATTGTATATTTTCTAATTATAACTTATAATTCTATTTCAGAACTGAACATGATTAAAATTTTAAAAAGCTGTCTCTAAGTCTGGGAGACGTAATTTCAAATCAAAACCTCATTAATAAGAAACATTTCTGTTAAATGAATCCAATCATTACTGATGTCTCATTATTTACTTCATGAACTGAACCTTACAGTCTGTCTCCTGAGAAACGTCACAGCTGTGTCCTCGGAGAGTCCTCAGACTCCTCAGCGTGTCCTCAGCATGTCGTGTAATGATGTGGACAACGTGTGGATGAGTTAATAGTTGGCTGTCTCTTGTAGGACAGCAGTCTGTCTCTACACTTCCTTCTCCTCTTTACTCTGAAACGACGTCCGTCTCAGATTTTTCTTGACTTTGACAAACTCTGGAGCTTTCAGGTTTTCCTCCTGTTGCTTCTCCTGCTGCTTCTCCAACTGCAACAATAGAAAACGGGACATCAAGAGACAACAAGAGACAATAAGAGACATCAAGAGACAATAAGAGACAATAAGAGACAATAAGAGACAATAAGAGACATCAAGAGACAATAAGAGACAATAAGAGACAATAAGAGACATCAAGAGACAATAAGAGACAATAAGAGACATCAAGAGACAATAAGAGACATCAAGAGACATCAAGAGACAATAAGAGACAATAAGAGACAATAAGAGACATCAAGAGATAATAACAGACAATAACAGACAATAACAGACAATAAGAGACATCAAGAGACATCAAGAGACATCAAGAGACAACAAGAGACAATAAGAGACAATAACAGACAATAACAGACAATAAGAGACATCAAGAGACAACAAGAGACATCAAGAGACAATAACAGACAATAAGAGACATCAAGAGACAACAAGAGACAACAAGAGACAATAAGAGACAATAAGAGACATCAAGAGACAATAACAGACAATAACAGACAATAACAGACAATAACAGACAACAAGAGACATCAAGAGACAATAACAGACAATAAGAGACATCAAGAGACAACAAGAGACAACAAGAGACAATAAGAGACAATAAGAGACATCAAGAGACAATAACAGACAATAACAGACAATAACAGACAATAAGAGACATCAAGAGACATCAAGAGACATCAAGAGACAATAAGAGACATCAAGAGATAATAAGAGACAATAAGAGACATCAAGAGACATCAAGAGACAATAAGAGACAATAAGAGACAATAAGAGACATCAAGAGATAATAACAGACAATAACAGACAATAACAGACAATAAGAGACATCAAGAGACATCAAGAGACATCAAGAGACATCAAGAGACAACAAGAGACAATAAGAGACAATAAGAGACAATAACAGACAATAACAGACAATAAGAGACATCAAGAGACAACAAGAGACATCAAGAGACAATAACAGACAATAAGAGACATCAAGAGACATCAAGAGACAATAAGAGACATCAAGAGATAATAAGAGACATCAAGAGACAATAACAGACAATAAGAGACATCAAGAGACAACAAGAGACAATAACAGACAATAACAGACAATAAGAGACATCAAGAGACAACAAGAGACATCAAGAGACAATAACAGACAATAAGAGACAACAAGAGACAACAAGAGACAATAAGAGACAATAAGAGACATCAAGAGACAACAAGAGACAACAAGAGACAATAACAGACAATAACAGACAATAAGAGACATCAAGAGACAACAAGAGACAATAAGAGACATCAAGAGATAATAAGAGACATCAAGAGACAATAACAGACAATAAGAGACATCAAGAGACAACAAGAGACAATAAGAGACATCAAGAGACAACAAGAGACAACAAGAGACAATAAGAGACATCAAGAGATAATAAGAGACATCAAGAGACAATAACAGACAATAAGAGACATCAAGAGACAACAAGAGACAATAAGAGACAATAACAGACAATAACAGACAATAAGAGACATCAAGAGACAACAAGAGACATCAAGAGACAATAACAGACAATAACAGACAATAAGAGACATCAAGAGACAACAAGAGACAATAAGAGACAATAAGAGACATCAAGAGACAATAACAGACAATAACAGACAATAAGAGACATCAAGAGACAATAACAGACAATAACAGACACTAAGAGACATCAAGAGACAACAAGAGACAATAAAAGACAATAAGAGACAATAAGAGACAATAAGAGACAATAAGAGACATCAGGAGACATCAAGCCAACAAAAGACAACAAGAGACAATAACAAGACACAAAAGACAACAAGACACAGCAAGAGACAATAGACACCAAGAGACAACAAGAGACAATAGCAAGAGATAAAAGACAACAAGAGACAATAAGAGACAAGAGACAACACGAGATAAGAGACAATAAGAGACAAGAAACAACAAGAGATAATAAGAGACAACAAGAGACACCAAAAGACAACAAGAGACAATAAGAGACAACACCAATAGACAACAAGAGACATCAACAGACATCTTGTTGTCTCTTGTTGTCTATTGTTGTCTCTTTCTGTTGTCTCTTCATGTTGTCCCTTGTTGTTGTCTCTTGTTGTGTCCAACACGTCCACGTGTCCAACATGTTACCTCCTCCAGCTTCTTGTGTCTCTTGATCAGTTCAGCCTCCAGAGGAGAAATCTTCCTGTGAGCTTCCTCCTCCTGTTTCCTCTGTTTGATCAGCTGATCTCTTTTCCTCGAATCCAGAACTCTCTGCAGCTCCGGCTTCATCTCCACACTGACTCCCCCTCTGGAAAATACACACAACACAGTATAAATATACACAACACAGTATAAATATACACACAACTCAGTATAAATATACACACAACTCAGTATAAGTATACACACAACACAGTATAAATATACACAACACACAGTATAAATATACACACAACAGTATAAGTATACACACAACACAGTAATAAAAACGACCAACAACACGTATAAATATAGCAACACAACACAGTATAAGTATACACACAACACAGTATAAAATATACAACACAACTCAGTAATAAATAATACACACAAACACAGTATAAATATACGCACACACAGTATAAATATACCAACAACACAGTATAAATATACACACAACTCAGTATAAAAATACACAACACACAGTATAAATATACACACAACACAGTAAAGTATACACACAACACAGAAATAAATATACACACAACTCAGTATAAATATACACAACACAGTATAAAATATACACACAACTCAGTATAAGTATACACACAACACAGTATAAATATACACACACATACAGTAGAAATATACACACAACAGTATAAATATACACACAACACAGTTAAGAAGTATACACACAACACAGTATAAATAACACACAACTCAGTAAATAATACACACAACACAGTATAAATATACACACAACTCAGTATAAATATACACAAAACAACACAGTATAATATACACACAACACAGTATAAGTAGACACAAACACAGTATAAATATACACACAACACAGTATAAATATACACACAACACAGTATAAATATACACACAACACAGTATAAATATACACACAACAAGTATAACACAGTATAAATATACACACAACAGTAAATATACACACAACACAGTATAAGTATACACAAACAACACATATAAGTATACACACAACAAGTATAAATATACACACAACACAGTATAATATACACACAACACAGTATAAATATACACACAACACAGTATAACACAGTATAAATATACACACAACACAGTATAATATACACACACAACACACAGTATAAATATACACACAACAGTATAACACAGTATAAATACACACAACTCAGTATAAATATACACACAACACAGTATAAATAACACACAACTCAGTATAAATAACACACAACACACAGTATAAATATACACACAACACAGTATAAATATACACACAACATCAGTATAAATATACACACACAACAGTATATACTCATATATATACATATATAAATATACACACAACATACAGTATAAATATACACCAACACAGTATAAATATACAACACAACAGTAATAAAGATACACAACCATACAGTATAAATACACACAACACAGTATAAATATACACACAACATACAGTATAAATATACACACAACTCAGTATAAATATACACACAACACAGTATAAATATACACACAACTCAGTATAAATATACACACAACACACAGTATAAATATACACACAACACAGTATAAATATACACACAACATACAGTATATACTCATTATATATACATATATAAATATACACACAACATACAGTATAAATATACACACAACATACAGTATAAATATACACACAACATACAGTATAAATATACACACACACACAGTATAAATATCACACAACACACATATAAATATACACAACACACAGTATAAATATACACACAACACACAGTATATACTCATTATATATACATATATAAATATACACACAACATCACAGTATAAATATACACACAACACACAGTATAAATATACACACAACACACAGTATAAACTATACACACAACACACAGTATAAATATACACACAACACACAGTATAAATATACACACAACACACAGTATATACTCATTATATATACATATATAAATATACACACAACATACAGTATAAATATACACACAACATACAGTATAAATATACACACAACACAGTATAAATATACACACAACATACAGTATAAATATACACACAACTCAGTATAAATATACACACAACACAGTATAAATATACACACAACTCAGTATAAATATACACACAACACACAGTATAAATATACACACAACACAGTATAAATATACCACAACATACAGTATATACTCATTATATATACATATATAAAATATACACACAACATACAGTATAAATATACACACAACACAGTATAAATATAACACACAACATACAGTATAAATATACACACAACATACAGTATAAATATACACACAACATACAGTATAAATATACACACAACACAGTATAAATATACACACAACACACAGTATAAATATACACAACACACAGTATAAATATACACACAACACACAAGATATACTCATTATATATACATATATAATATACACACACATACAGTATAAATATACACACAACATACAGTAAAATATACAACACAACACAGTATAACTATACACACAAACACAGTATAAATATACACACAACACACAGTATAAATATCACACAACACAGTATATACTCATTATATATACATATATAAAATATACACACAACACACAGTAGAATATACACAACAACACAGATAAACTATACACACAACACACAGTATAAATATACACACAACACACAGTATAAAATATACACAAACACACAGTATATACTCATTATATATACATATATAAATATATCACACAACATACAGTATAAATACACACACATACAGTATAAATATACACACAACACAGTATAAATATACACACAACACACAGTATAAATATACACACAACACACAGTATAGACTCATTATATATAACATATATAAATATACACACACACACAGTATAATATACACACAACACACAGTATAAATATACACACAACACACACAGTATAAATATACACACAACACACAGTATATACTCATTATATATACATATATAAAGTAAAACACAACACACAGTATATACTCATTATATATACATATATAAATACACACACACACAGTAAAATATACACACAACACACAGTATAAATTACAACACAACACACAGTATAAATATACACACAACACACAGTATATACTCATATATATACATATATAAAATATACACACAACACACAGTATAACTATACACACAACACACATATAAAATATACACACAACACACAGTATAAATAACACACAACACACAGTATAAAATATACACACAACAACAGTATATACTCATTATATATACATATATAAATATACACACAACATACAGTATAAATATACACACAACACACAGTATAATATACACCAACACAAACAGTATAAATATACACACAAACACAGTATATACTCATTATATATACATATATAAATATCACAGAAACAACATACAGTATAAAATATACACACATACAGTATAAATATACACACAACATACGTAATATACTCATTATATATACATATATAAAGAGACACACAAAACACAGTATAAATATACACCACAACACAGTATATACTTCATTATACATATATAAAATAACACAAACATACAGTATAAATATACACACAACACACAGTATAAATATACCACAACACAAACAGTATAAATATACACACAACACACAGTATATACTCAGTTATATATATATAATATACAACAAACATACAGTATAAATATACACACAACACACAGTATATACTCATTATATATACATATATAAATATACACACAACACACAGTATAACTATACACACAACACACAGTATAAATATACACACAACACACATATAAATATACACACAACACACAGTATATACTCATTATATATGTATATATAAATACACATTTTACAAACTTTTTTACTAAGTGTGAATGGCTGCTGTATGTGTGTGAATACAGTCAGAACAGACCGGTTGTGTGTTTAGTGTATTTGCTGAACATGTTTGTGTGTTTGTGTGTTGTAATGTGTGTTTCCTCCAACAGAGGGCGGTCTGCTCTAATTACATCATCACACAAAGTTTCTCCTTCAGCTGACTGAAATCATCAAACTGTGTGTGTGTGTTTTAAAATGACAAAAATCCCAGAAAGGAATAAAAACGAGAATCAAATTCATCACCAAGACTGACGACTGCATCTGTTTCTCTTCTTTGGTTATGTAACAGCTGATTATGTGAATGAGGGTGTGTTTGGTGTGTGTGTTGGTGTGTGTTGATGTGTGTGTGTTGGTGTGTGTTGGTGTGTGTTGATGTGTGTGTGTTGGTGTGTGTTGATGTGTGTGTGTTGGTGTGTGTCTTTCTGGGCCTCCTCCAGCGTCACAGTTCCTCGTGAATGAGGAACCCTCTCGGTGCCCACAGCGTGAATGAACGGCTGTGTGGAGTTGATGGGAAAACTTTCCCAGTGTCCTTAGTGGCGCAGGCCTGTGAGGTGGGAGGCTGTTACCTAGCAGCGTCTCCTGTTTCTCCAAAAACTTCACAGTCTGAGACAGACGGAGAGGACAGCAGGAAGTCTGAGTGTCTCCATGTAATCACAGAGATTTTAAAAGAAAAGAAGCAGCTCTCTGATTGGCCAGCAGGTTCACAGATCTGATCCCATCAGGACTTTTCAGTGACACAGAAATATTTAAACTTCTATTTACCGACAGTAAGAGCAACATTTGTCATGAGAACTCCTTGCTGAGATGTCCTTACATGTATATAAATGTCCCCACGTGTATATAAATGTCCTCACTGTATATAAATGTCCTCACTGTATATAAATGTCCTCACTGTATATAAATGTCCTCACTGTATATAAATGTCCCCATGTGTATATAAATGTCCTCACTGTATATAAATGTCCTCACTGTATATAAATGTCCTCACTGTATATAAATGTCCTCACTGTATATAAATGTCCTCACTGTATATAAATGTCCCCATGTGTATATAAATGTCCTCACTGTATATAAATGTCCTCACATGTATATAAATGTCCCTACGTGTATGTAAATGTCCTCACAGGTACATATGTCCTCACATGTATATACATATGTCCCCACATGTATATAAATGTCCTCACATGTACATATGTCCTCACATGTATATAAATGTCCCTACGTGTATGTAAATGTCCTCACATGTATATACATATGTCCTCACATGTATATACATATGTCCTCACATGTACATATGTCCTCACATGTATATAAATGTCCCTACGTGTATGTAAATGTCCTCACAGGTACATATGTCCTCACATGTATATACATATGTCCCCACATGTATATAAATGTCCTCACATGTACATATGTCCTCACATGTATATAAATGTCCCTACGTGTATGTAAATGTCCTCACATGTATATACATATGTCCTCACATGTATATACATATGTCCCCACATGTATATAAATGTCCTCACATGTACATATGTCCTCACATGTATATACATATGTCCTCACATGTATATAAATGTCCTCACTGTATATAAATGTCCTCACATGTATGTTTATAAACTATACACTATAAATATATATATAGACAAACTGTGGTACCGTTTGCAGCTGCTCATCAGTTCTCGGTGAAGCTCCTGGTGACTTTTTGAAGCTTTGACGGGGTTCAGAAGTTTTTTGGGCTTGATGAGGTCGCTGTCCTCGTCGTCCTCCAGGTAGTCTGGTTGGGGGACGTAGCTGGACATGGGGGACGGTTTCCTGTGGACTCCCTCAGACCGGTGCTGCTGCAGGTCTGCATACGCCGAAGCTGCAGACACACGGACAGAATCAGGAGGACTCTTAGATTCAGTGGATTCAAAATGACTTCCTGCTCTGCGGAGGATGAACCCTTTAGACTCCATTGCTCTAGCGCCACCCTCTGGACAAACCACATATTTAGCTAAGAAGTGACTGAACAGCCTGTAGGTGGCCCCTGCATGTTTTTAGACATGAAGTTGAGTTCTTGTACTGAGGTCTTGTCTGTCCCTCTGTGAGCGTCTGTCCTGGTCTGTCTGACAGAATAAAGGGCAGATTAACAGGCATCTGATCCGACGCCTCAGATATTCTGGGAGACACAGATCACATTTCATACAGTTCACTTCACACAATGACCTCTTTCTCAAGTGCAACCAGAGACCAGCGTCCAGCGCTGCTTCATATTTCACAAAAATGACCTGGGCGTGGTCAGAAATCATAAACAAAAGTATGTGGGCTGAGGTCCTTATTGGCTACCGTCTGCAGCCGGTCCAGAACTCTGCTGCAAGTTCAGGATTGATTTGAAGCTTCTGGTTCTGACATACAGTATAGAGCCCTGCTGGGCCAGTAGATTTGGTTCTGATTGGATGGTTTTTACAGCAATGCTCTCTGGGACTCGTAGTTGTCTTGTGTCCTGAAGTTGTTCGGGACATTAACTGTATTTCAGAGGACTGATGGAGGAAGCACAGGCTGATTTCAGTATTCTGTGGTTTCATATTGATTTAAAACAGGACGTGCAAACTAACCCGTCTCTGGAGTTTATCGACGTCTCTGTGAAAGCTGTTATCCTGTTACAACTGTCTGACTCTACCTCAGCCAGGAGGAAATGAGATCACATTACATCATGTCAGAGGATAATGTCTGAAAAATAATTCATAAATCAAATCAAAGCTGCTGCTGCAGAGAGTTAATCTGAAACCAAAACTCTGAGATGAAGAACAAAACTTATCCTGAACCTTCTCGTTTTACAAACTGCATGATGGTGATGACTCCAGCCTGAATAAATATTCTTCATATTCTTTCTTTACAAATCAAATTAAAATTCAACCAAACTCTACAAACTAAAGAAGAGACACTTCAGACTGAACAAAGAGGCGTTATCATGGTTCAAACACGGCAGGTTAAAGTCTGCTTTACGTAAACACTCGGGTCATGAACCGACATGTTCCAAAAGTAAAACTATCGATCAGTGCAGAGGAAAACAAGAACATGAAAACAAACACCTGAAAACTAAAATGAAATGAGTGAAACCCACCCAATTAATACTGGTCCAAACTAGGACTAAACCACAGGGTACTGGTCCAAACCAGGACTAAACCACAGGGTCTTGGTCCAAACTAGGACTAAACCACAGGGTACTGGTCCAAACAAGGACTAGACCACAGGGTACTGGTCGAAACTAGGACTAAACCACAGGGTACTGGTCGAAACTAGGACTAAACCACAGGGTCTTGGTCCAAACCAGGACTAAACCACAGGGTACTGGTCCAAACTAGGACTAAACCACAGGGTACTGGTCCAAACTAGGACTAAACCACAGGGTCTTGGTCCAAACCAGGACTAAACCACAGGGTACTGGTCCAAACTAGGACTAAACCACAGGATACTGATTCAAACCAAGACTTAACCACAGGGTACTGGTCCAAACCAAGACTTAACCACAGGGTACTGGTCCAAACTAGGACTAAACCACAAGATACTGATCCAAACCAAGACTTAACCACAGGGTACTGGTCCAAACTAGGACTAAACCACAGGATACTGATCCAAACCGAGACTTAACCACAGGGTACTGGTCCAAACCAAGACTTAAACACAGGGTCTTGGTCCAAACCAGGACTAAATCACAGTGTACTAGTCCAAACTAGGACTAACCACAAGGTCTTGGTCCAAACCAGGACTAACCACAGTATACTAGTCCAAACCAGGACTAAACCACAGGGTACTGGTCCAAACCAGGACTAAACCACAGTGTACTAGTCCAAACTAGGACTAACCACAAGGTCTTGGTCCAAACCAGGACTAACCACAGTATACTAGTCCAAACTAGGACTAAACCACAGGGTACTGGTCCAAACCACAACTAAACCACGGAATATCAAATCAAATCAAATCAGATTTTATTTGTATAGCCCAAAGTCACAAAGTACATTTTCCTCTGAGGCTTTACAATCTGTACAGGGAGTGACACCCTCTGTCCTTAGACCCTTGAATATCGGTCCAAACCAGGACTAAACCAAAGGGTCTTGGTCCAAACTAGGACTAAACCACAGTGTACTAGTCCAAACTAGGACTAAACCACAGTGTACTAGTCCAAACCAGGACTAAACCACAGTGTACTAGTCCAAACTAGGACTAAACCACAGTGTACTAGTCCAAACCAGGACTAAACCACAGTGTACTAGTCCAAACTAGGACTAAACCACAGTGTACTAGTCCAAACTAGGACTAAACCACAGTGTACTAGTCCAAACTAGGACTAAACCACAGGGTACTGATCCAAACCAAGACTTAACCACAGGGTACTGGTCCAAACCAAACAGCAGAACGTTGATCGGGTTCTTTAAAGTATTTTTGTGTTTTTTACTTAAATAATTAAGAAAACAATAAAATCTGATGAAATATTTAAAAAGTTTGATTTTACTTCATTAAAAACTTCATTAAATAATGTACACACAGTACACACGCAGTACATACACAATACACACAGTATACACAGTATACACACAATAACAGGATAAGTCTTGATAAAAAGCTTGAGGAGGATCCAGATTCTGGTTCTGGTTCTGGTTCTGAGTCTTCTTACCAGACTTTACCATCCCTTCCTTGGACTGTTCAGGTCTGCTGCCGGTCCTCTGCTCCATGTGAACCTGGTCCTGGACTGTACCTCTCCTCTGATCCACGTGAACCTGGTCCTGGACTGTGCCGGTCCTCTGATCCACGTGAACCTGGTCCTGGACTCTTCCGGTCCTCTGATCAACGTGAACCTGGTCCTGGACTGTGCCGGTCCTCTGATCCACGTGGACCTTGTCCTGGACTGTGCCAGTCCTCTGATCCACGTGAACCTGGTCCTGGACTCTTCCAGTCCTCTGATCCACGTGAACTTGGTCCTGGACTCTTCCAGTCCTCTGATCCACGTGAACTTGGTCCTGGACTCTTCCAGTCCTCTGATCCACGTTAACCTGGTCCTGGACTCTTCCGGTCCTCTGATCCACGTGAACCTGGTCCTGGACTGTGCCGGTCCTCTGATCCACGTGAACCTGGTCCTGGACTCTTCCAGTCCTCTGATCCACGTTAACCTGGTCCTGGACTCTTCCAGTCCTCTGATCCACGTGAACTTGGTCCTGGACTCTTCCAGTCCTCTGATCCACGTTAACCTGGTCCTGGACTCTTCCAGTCCTCTGATCCACGTGAACCTGGTCCTGGACTCTTCCGGTCCTCATGTGTAGAGCTCCTCTCCTCCTGACTGAATCATGCGAGTGTGAAACAACACGGTCACATGATCCTCTCAGAGTTTCCCTGACGCCTCCCCTCCACACTCTCCTCCTCCTCTTCTTCATCCTCCTCTTCCTACTCCTCTTCTTCCTCATACTCCTTTTTCTTCCTCTTTCTCCTCCTCCTCCTCTTCATCATGTTCTTCTTCCTCCTCTTCCTACTCCTCTTCTTCCTCCTCTTCCTCCTCCTCCTCTTCATCATGTTCTTCATCCTCCTCTTCCTACTCCTCTTCTTCCTACTCCTTCTCTCCTCTTCTTCCACCTCTTTCTCCTCCTCCTCCTCTTCATCATGTTATTCATCCTCCTCTTCCTACTCCTCTTCTTCCTCCTCTTTCTCCTCCTCTTCATCATGTTCTTCTTCCTCCTCTTCCTCCTCCTCCTCTTCCTCCTCTTCTTCCTCCTCTTCCTCTTCATACTCCTTTTCTTCATCCTTCTCCTCCTCCTCTTCTTGCTCCTCTTTCTCTTCCAGTTGTAACAGTAGCTAACAGACTGAGCTAACATGAGCTAACAGACTGAGCTAACAGCAGCTAACAGTAGCTAACAGACTGAGCTAACAGTAGCTAACAGACTGAGCTAACATACTGAGCTAACAGACTGAGCTAACATACTGAGCTAACAGACTGAGCTAACAGTAGCTAACAGTAGCTAACAGACTGAGCTAACAGTAGCTAACAGACTGAGCTAACATACTGAGCTAACAGACTGAGCTAACAGACTGAGCTAACAGACTGAGCTAACAGTAGCTAACAGCAGCTAACAGACTGAGCTAACATGAGCTAACAGACTGAGCTAACAGACTGAGCTAACAGACTGAGCTAACAGCAGCTAACAGACTGAGCTAACAGACTGAGCTAACAGTAGCTAACAGACTGGGCTAACATGAGCTAACAGACTGAGCTAACAGTAACTAACAGACTGAGCTAACAGACTGACCTAACAGTAGCTAACAGACTGAGCTAACAGCAGCTAACAGACTGAGCTAACAGTAGCTAACAGACTGAGCTAACAGCAGCTAACAGACTGAGCTAACAGACTGAGCTAACAGTAGCTAACAGTAGCTAACAGACTGAGCTAACAGTAGCTAACAGACTGAGCTAACATACTGAGCTAACAGTAGCTAACAGACTGAGCTAACAGTAGCTAACAGTAGCTAACAGACTGAGCTAACAGTAGCTAACCGTAGCTAACAGACTGAGCTAACAGACTGAGCTAACATGAGCTAACAGCAGCTAACAGACTGAGCTATAACAGTAGCTAACAGACTGAGCTAACAGACTGAGCTAACAGTAGCTAACAGACTGAGCTAACAGTAGCTAACAGACTGAGCTAACAGACTGAGCTAACAGTAGCTAACAGACTGAGCTAACAGACTGAGCTAACAGTAGCTAACAGACTGAGCTAACAGTAGCTAACAGACTGAGCTTACATGAGCTAACAGACTGAGCTAACAGTAGCTAACAGACTGAGCTAACAGACTGAGCTAACAGTAGCTAACAGACTGAGCTAACAGCAGCTAACAGACTGAGCTAACAGTAGCTAACAGTAGCTAACAGACTGAGCTAACAGTAGCTAACAGTAGCTAACAGACTGAGCTAACAGACTGAGCTAACAGTAGCTAACAGTAGCTAACAGACTGAGCTAACAGACTGAGCTAACATGAGCTAACAGCAGCTAACAGACTGAGCTAACAGTAGCTAACAGACTGAGCTAACAGTAGCTAACAGACTGAGCTAACAGACTGAGCTAACAGTAGCTAACAGACTGAGCTAACAGACTGAGCAACAGTAGCTAACAGACTAGCTAACTGAGCTAACAGACTGAGCTAACAGTAGCTAACAGACTGAGCTAACAGTAGCTAACAGACTGAGCTTACATGAGCTAACAGACTGAGCTAACAGACTGAGCTAACAGTAGCTAACAGACTGAGCTAACAGACTGAGCTAACAGTAGCTAACAGACTGAGCTAACAGTAGCTAACAGACTGAGCTAACAGCAGCTAACAGACTGAGCTAACAGCAGCTAACAGACTGAGCTAACAGTAGCTAACAGACTGAGCTAACAGCAGCTAACAGACTGAGCTAACAGTAGCTAACAGACTGAGCTTACATGAGCTAACAGACTGAGCTAACAGTAGCTAACAGACTGAGCTAACAGACTGAGCTAACAGTAGCTAACAGACTGAGCTAACAGCAGCTAACAGACTGAGCTAACAGCAGCTAACAGACTGAGCTAACAGTAGCTAACAGACTGAGCTAACAGCAGCTAACAGACTGAGCTAACAGTAGCTAACAGACTGAGCTAACAGCAGCTAACAGACTGAGCTAACAGTAGCTGTGTCTGTAGCTTCTCGTCACGTATCCGCGTCTTCTAATCGTGGACATGTGGTCCATGACAGACACATCACAGGCCAACACACGGCGAGCCTGGACAGCCAATCAGAGGTCAGCATAGTTGTCAGTCAGACGGTAACCTGAGAGGGACAAACTCACCTTTGGGGTGCGTTCCATTTTTCACACACTGCTGACTCAGCGGAGGCTCGTGGGCGACGTTGTATGCCTTCTGCAACCAGAGAAGAAGACACATAGGAAGTCATCATCAACACCTGCCACCTGCACTACACTACCCACAATGCAATTGGACCACCGTCAGTCAGGATGGGGTCCTCCACCTCCTCCACCCCCTCCTGTGTCTCCCCTCCCCTCTCAGTTGGACGCTGTCCTCTGTCTCTGAATGGACTTTGTGTTGGTTGCTAGGAGACGACATCAGACTTCAGCATGGTGACAAGGCCCTCACTGTCTCAGTGGGTGGGGGTGTGATGGAGGGTGGGGGCGGGGTCTGGTGATGGATGTTGATGAAGCTGATCTGAGAACGCTCTGTTAGCTTAGCTTAGCACAAAGACTGGAAACAGGTGGAAACAGCTAGCCTGGCTCTGTCCAAGTGTTCCCTGTGTGTGTTAGAGCGCCCCCCCAGTGGTCAGCTGCTGTCAGTGCAGCGAGTCAGTCAACTTTATTTTTCATGTCACATTATATTTATATGTTTATATATATTACATCAAACTACAAACTTTAAAATTAACTTATTAAAATAAACTTTAAAGAGCTGATCTGAGGACAGTCTGACCTCTGCTGGATATATAGCGACACGACACTGTGACATCACACTGTGACATGACACTGTGACATCACACTGTGACATCACACTGTGACATGACACTGTGACATCACACTATGACATCACACTGTGACATCACACTGTGACATCACACTGTGACATCACACTGTGACATGACACTGTGACATCACGCTGTGACATGACACTGTGACATCACACTGTGACATCACACTATGACATCACGCTGTGACATCACGCTGTGACATCACACTGTGACATCACACTATGACATCACGCTGTGACATCACGCTGTGACATCACACTGTGACATCACACTATGACATGACACTGTGACATCACACTGTGACATGACACTGTGACATCACACTGTGACATGACACTGTGACATGACACTGTGACATGACACTGTGACATCACACTATGACCTCACACTGTGACATCACGCTGTGACATCACACTGTGACATCACACTGTGACATGACACTGTGACATGACACTGTGACATCACACTATGACATCACACTGTGACATCACGCTGTGACATCACACTGTGACATCACACTGTGACCTCACACTGTGACATCACGCTGTGACATCACACTGTGACATCACGCTGTGACATGACACTGTGACATCACGCTGTGACATGACACTGTGACATGACACTGTGACATGACGCTGTGACATGACGCTGTGACATGACACTGTGACATCACACTGTGACATGACACTGTGACATGACGCTGTGACATCACACTGTGACATCACACTGTGACATGACACTGTGACATGACACTGTGACATGACGCTGTGACATCACACTGTGACATCACACTATGACATCACACTGTGACATCACACTGTGACATCACACTGTGACATGACACTGTGACATGACACTATGACATGACACTGTGACATCACGCTGTGACATCACACTATGACATGACACTGTGACATGACACTGTGACATGACACTATGACATGACACTGTGACATCACGCTGTGACATCACACTATGACATCACACTGTGACATCACACTGTGACATCACACTGTGACATGACACTGTGACATGACACTATGACATGACACTGTGACATCACGCTGTGACATCACACTATGACATGACGCTGTGACATCACACTGTGACATCACACTGTGACATGATGCTGTGACATCACACTGTGACATCACACTGTGACATCACACTGTGACATGACACTGTGACATGACACTGTGACATCACACTGTGACATGACACTGTGACATGACGCTGTGACATCACACTGTGACATGACACTGTGACATCACGCTGTGACATCACACTGTGACATCACACTGTGACATGACACTGTGACATCACACTGTGACATGACACTGTGACATGACACTGTGACATCACACTGTGACATCACACTATGACATCACACTGTGACATGACGCTGTGACATGACACTGTGACATGACACTGTGACATCACGCTGTGACATCACGCTGTGACATCACGCTGTGACATGATGCTGTGACATCACGCTGTGACATCACGCTGTGACATCACGCTGTGACATGATGCTGTGACATCACGCTGTGACATCACACTGTGACATCACACTGTGACATGACACTGTGACATGATGCTGTGACATCACGCTGTGACATCACGCTGTGACATCACGCTGTGACATGATGCTGTGACATCACGCTGTGACATCACGCTGTGACATCACGCTGTGACATGATGCTGTGACATCACGCTGTGACATCACACTGTGACATCACACTGTGACATGACGCTGTGACATCACACTGTGACATGACGCTGTGACATCACGCTGTGACATGATGCTGTGTCACATGGACCTGTCCCTTACATGGACCTGTCTCACACATTGTCCTGTCCCACATGGACCTGTCCCACATCGCTCTGTCTCACATGGACCTGTCTCACATGGACCTGTCTCACATGGCTCTGTCTCACATGGACCTGTCTCACACATTGTCCTGTCTCACATGGACCTGTCTCACATGGTTCTGTCTCACATGGTTCTGTCTCACATGGACCTGTCTCACACATTGTCCTGTCTCACATGGACCTGTCTCACATGGACCTGTCTCACATGGCTCTGTCTCACATGGACCTGTCTCACACATTGTCCTGTCTCACATGGACCTGTCTCACATGGCTGTGTTTCACATGGACCTGTCTCACATGGCTGTGTTTCACATGGACCTGTCTCACATAGTTCTGTCTCACATGGACCTGTCTCACATGGCTGTGTTTCACATGGACCTGTCTCACATAGTTCTGTCTCACATGAACCTGTCCCTTACATGGACCTGTCTCACACATTGTCCTGTCTGTTGTCCACCTGCTGCTGCTCGCAGTATAAATAGACTCTGATTCGCTGTCAGCCGGCCACCCTGCTGTCAGCTGTTAGTCACCATGGCAACAAACACACCCCAACACGCCTGAACAGGTGCTTAAATATTTGTCGTGTTTCTCCGGTTAGAGTTTGATGGGTCATTTTCCAGTTACTCTGAGAAGTACTCGATTACTTCTCAGAGTAAACAGAGTTTATAAATTGTGAATTCAAGTGACAGCTAGCTGCTTCCTGCAGGATCATGTTTCAGCTCTCCGGCGCCCCCTGAGGACGCTTTAGTCTTTGTTCGGATCAGATCTGGTTCAATGTCTCAACTTAGTCAAACAAACTATGAACTGTATATAAAAATAGTTGATTTGGATTCTGGTGTTCGGTCGACGCTGGCATTAGCTCATAGCACTAGCTGCTCTGCACGCTCGCTATTGGCTGCTGTAAACACCAATCAACATCCACGACAAGCCCCTCCCTGACTCACTTCTGGAGCCAGCCTCAAGTGGACGTTTGAGGAACTGCAGCTTGCATCGTAAACATTTTAGGGATGCAATGTGAACGTCTGGAGCCAGTCAGTCCTTCAGAGCGCACTGATGATGTCAGAGCGCTGATGATGTCAGAGCGCTGATGATGTCAGAGTGAACTGATGATGTCAGAGTGAACTGATGATGTCAGAGCACACTGATGATGTCAGAGTGAACTGCAGGTAACTCACTGACCTTCTTCCCGTACACGGCGCCCATCCTCCTCCGTCCTGTTTGTTTGTTCACTCTCTTCTTCTTCTCTTCTTTTTTCTGCAACACTTCTTCTTCTCCCAGCAGCCCCTCCCCCTCCAGCTCGCACACTGGGGTCAGTGAACCCGCTAAACTCTGAGGCAGCTTCAACACTGAACCAAGACCAGACCGGGTCAGGAGAAGAAAGGTGAACCAGTTAGACTGTGAGGAAGAGGAGGAGGAGGAGGAGGAGGAGGAGGGGGAGGAGCAGCAGGAGGAGGAGGAGGAGGAGGAGGAGGGGGAGGAGCAGCAGGAGGAGGAGGAGGAGGAGGAGGGGGAGGAGCAGCAGGAGGAGGAGGAGGAAGAGGAGGAGGAGGAGCAGCAGGAGGAGGAGGAGGAGGAGGAGGAGGGGGAGGAGCAGCAGGAGGAGGAGGAGGAGGAGGAGGAGGAGGGGGAGGAGCAGCAGGAGGAGGAAGAGGAGGAGCAGGAGGAGGAGGAGCAGCAGGAGGAGGACCAGGAGCAGGAGGAGGAGCAGGAGGTGTCACAGCCACCTGTTACTGGCTGACTGTGTGCCGTCAGCTGTGAGGAGTTAAGACGCTCTGATTGGATTAAAGTAATCTGTGACTCGCTGCAGGAGTCACATGGTGCTTCAGCCTGTAAACAGGAAGTCACATTCAGACGAGCTCAACACGTTTATTCATGAAACATCAACGAGTCTGACAGATAAAGAAAGTTTCATTTATTCAGAAATCAAACAGAACACAACTACAGCAGCAGAACTCAGGGATGGTTCAGGGCTCACCTGAGCCTGGACTCACCTGAGCCTGGACTCACCTGAGCCAGCACTATCTATAAGCTCTATCAAGGAAGAGAAAATCTTCAGTCTACTCTTAAAGGTGATGACCGTGTCTGCCTCAAGAACCCAGCAGAGTTCTGGAGGGGGAGTAAGGTTCTATGAGCTGATCCTGGTTCAGTGACATCATCCAGACGACACGTCAAAGACGCGTTTGATGTTTTTTATGATGTTGGTGAAATGAGTTTAACGTGGACGTTAAAGACAGACAGCTGCTGTGAGAGGACGAATGTGATGAGGTCGTCGTGACGCCGTCGATCCTCCATACGGTGAACTTCCTGTTGAAGCAGCCTCGGACAGGAAGAGCCGAGGTCTTCGTCACGTTTATGATGTCATACAGTAACTATGTCACAGAACTTTAAGGTTTTCACGTTTGGACGATAGTCTCTGAACGTTTGTTGAATGTTTGCTAAATGTTTTCTGAACATTTGCTGACTGTAAACATGAGAACAGGTGAGTGAGTGAATAACTCCACAGAGGCGGTCTGACTTCACACGGATTGTATTTACAGAATAAATTAAATACTCAAACGTGATTGGCTGACGTTTGCAGACTGTGATCACATGATTTAATGTTTCAGGACCCCCATCCTCCTGACGACCCGGTCCAGTCTCTACTGGTCCGGTCCGACTGGGCTCTCGGCCTCGTCGTGGCTCGGGGCCGACATCTGCATGAAGAGCTCCCTCAGCTCTGTGATGTCATCGTTGAGGGGCGGGGCCGAGTGCTGCTCGCGCTCCTCGATGAAGTCCCACAGACGGACGCTATTCATGAACTGACCAATAGAAACAAAGCATGGTTAGAAACTACAAATCCCAGCAGAGGACTACAAACTGAACCAAAGAGACGGTTCTGACCCGCACGTTCCCCTCGGAGCTCAGCTGTTTCCTCGGGCGGTCTGGTTCTGCTCGGCTTCCATCTGGGAAGGCGTGAAGATACAAACACTTCCCCCCGAAAGGACACGAACCCCGACCCAGATCGAAGTACTTACAGGACTTCTTACTGCAAAGACACAACAGAACCTGTCAGACTGGGTCCAGATCCAGATCTAATCAGATCTTGATCAGAATCCGACTCACCTTACTCCGGACTTGAAAAGTTCTATCAGGTGGTCTTTGTCGTCCTGGTCTTCGACCCAGTACACCGACGGGATGACGAACTCTGAGGTGACCCGACACTCCGGACACGACCTGAGAGACAGAGAGACACCCGTGATGACCTCACAGACCCCGTGATGACCTCACAGACCCCAACCCTGACCCGGTCAGACCCAGTCCTGGTCCTGGACCTGGCTCCTGTGGTCTTACTTGATGATCTTGTTGCTGAAGCTCCGGGTGCAGCGCCACTGTCGGATGCAGGACAGACAGAAGGTGTGACAGCACGAAGACAGAATCCCGAAACGGCGGTCAGACGGGTTCAGCTTCTGGACTACCACCTCCATACAGATGGAGCACACCTGGACAACAATGGCAACCGTCACCGGGGCTGTCACCATGGCAACTAGACAATCAGAACCTCAACCAGAACCTCAACCACCAAATGAACCGACCTTATCCTGACTGAGCTGAGCCGCAAATGCCTTTTCCATGTCAGCCTCAAAGGACAGCAGACACATCTGAGACAGACAGGTGAGAGAGACAGAGACAGAGAAAGAGACAGACAGGTGAGAGAGAGAGAGAGAGAGACAGAGAGAGAGACAGGTGAGAGAGACAGACAGAGAGAGAGACAGACAGGAGAGAGAGAGAGAGAGAGAGAGAGAGAGACAACGTTGGTGTTAGCGTTGTTTAACATTGTAGCGTGGTGTGACGTTGGTGTGGCGTTGGTGTAACGTTGGTGTGACGTTGGTGTAGCGTTGGTGTAGCGTTGGTGTGACGTTGGTGTGACGTTGGTGTGACGTTGGTGTGACGTTGGTGTAGCGTTGGTGTAGCGTTGGTGTAACGTTGGTGTAACGTTGGTGTAGCGTTGGTGTGACGTTGGTGTGACGTTGGTGTGACGTTGGTGTGGCGTTGGTGTAGCGTTGGTGTAGCGTTGGTGTAGCGTTGGTGTAACGTTGGTGTAGCGTTGGTGTAGCGTTGGTGTGGCGTTGGTGTGGCGTTGGTGTGGCGTTGGTGTAACGTTGGTGTGGCGTTGGTGTGGCGTTGGTGTGACGGTGTGACGTTGGTGTAGCGTTGGTGTAGCGTTGGTGTAGCGTTGGTGTGACGTTGGTGTGACGTTGGTGTGACGTTGGTGTAGCGTTGGTGTAGCGTTGGTGTAACGTTGGTGTGGCGTTGGTGTAGCGTTGGTGTAACGTTGGTGTGGCGTTGGTGTAACGTTGGTGTGGCGTTGGTGTAGCGTTGGTGTGCGTTGGTGTGCCGTTGGTGTGGCGTTGGTGTAGCGTTGGTGTGACGTTGGTGTAGCGTTGGTGTGACGTTGGTGTGACGTTGGTGTAGCGTTGGTGTAACGTTGGTGTAGCGTTGGTGTAACGTTGGTGTAACGTTGGTGTAACGTTGGTGTAGCGTTGGTGTAGCGTTGGTGTAGCGTTGGTGTAACGTTGGTGTAGCGTTGGTGTAGCGTTGGTGTAGCGTTGGTGTGGCGTTGGTGTGACGTTGGTGTAGCGTTGGTGTGACGTTGGTGTGACGTTGGTGTAGCGTTGGGGGTTGCCGTGCACACCTTCTCGTGCGCTCTCCTCTGCTCGGGGTCTTGTGGATGGAGCACCTGCAGCCCGCACACCTCACACAGGTCGCCATGGAGATACGTACAGTTGTCTCCATAGAAACAGTGTCCGGCGGCAGCGTAGGGACACAGCTGGGGGAGGTCCTGATAAGCCCCGCCCACTGGGCGAGGGGCTTCAGAGAGTAAACAAACATCAGCTGTTAGACTGATTACATCACAGACCACGACCAGCCAATCACAGCACATTGTTCTCTCACCTGGTTCCGGTGCCGAGGCGTCCAGACCCGTCCTGATGGCGTCCACGTATGTCTGAGGAGACGCCACCGCCGCTGTGACCTCTGACCCCAAACTGTCTGATGGACCCCCAAACATACTGTCTACAGCCAGGACTGAGACAGACAGGCAGACAGACAGTTAGAGAGACAGGCAGACAGTTAGAGAGACAGGCAGACAGACAGTTAGAGACGGACAGACAGGCAGTTAGAGAGACAGACAGGCAGGCAGACAGTTAGAGAGACAGACAGGCAGGCAGACAGTTAGAGAGACAGACAGGCAGGCAGACAGTTAGAGAGACAGGCAGACAGACAGACAGACAGACAGTTAGAGAGACAGACAGACAGGCAGACAGTTAGAGAGACAGACAGACAGGCAGACAGTTAGAGAGACAGACAGACAGACAGTTAGAGAGACAGACAGGCAGGCAGACAGTTAGAGAGACAGACAGACAGACAGACAGTTAGACAGACAGACAGACAGACAGTTAGAGAGACAGACAGACAGACAGTTAGAGAGACAGACAGACAGACAGTTAGAGAGACAGACAGACAGGCAGACAGTTAGAGAGACAGACAGACAGGCAGACAGTTAGAGAGACAGACAGACAGACAGTTAGAGAGACAGACAGACAGGCAGACAGTTAGAGAGACAGACAGACAGGCAGACAGTTAGAGAGACAGACAGACAGACAGTTAGAGAGACAGACAGGCAGGCAGACAGTTAGAGAGACAGACAGACAGACAGACAGTTAGACAGACAGACAGACAGACAGTTAGAGAGACAGACAGACAGACAGTTAGAGAGACAGACAGACAGGCAGACAGGCAGGCAGACAGTTAGAGAGACAGACAGGCAGTTAGAGAGACAGGCAGACAGACAGACAGTTAGAGAGACAGACAGACAGACAGACAGTTAGAGAGACAGGCAGGCAGACAGTTAGAGAGACAGACAGGCAGGCAGACAGTTAGAGAGACAGACCGACAGACAGTTAGAGAGACAGACAGACAGACAGACAGTTAGAGAGACAGACAGACAGACAGACAGACAGTTAGAGAGACAGACAGACAGACAGACAGTTAGAGAGACAGACAGACAGGCAGACAGGCAGACAGTTAGAGAGACAGACAGGCAGACAGGCAGGCAGACAGTTAGAGAGACAGACAGGCAGTTAGAGAGACAGGCAGACAGACAGACAGTTAGAGAGACAGACAGACAGACAGACAGTTAGAGAGACAGGCAGGCAGACAGTTAGAGAGACAGACAGGCAGGCAGACAGTTAGAGAGACAGACAGACAGACAGTTAGAGAGACAGACAGACAGACAGACAGTTAGACAGACAGACAGACAGACAGTTAGAGAGACAGACAGACAGACAGACAGTTAGAGAGACAGACAGACAGGCAGACAGGCAGACAGTTAGAGAGACAGACAGGCAGACAGTCACCTCTTTCTCTCATAACCAGCGTCTTCTTCGCTCCACCTCTGACTGAAGCTCCGCCTCCAGCCCCTCCCACACCTGCCTGATCCTCTGAAGCTCCACCCCCTCCTCTGGATGAAGATTTGATGTGATCGTACCTGCACACAGGAAGTGATGTCACCGTTTGACCTCACCGTCAGCTGTGTGAGGTGTGTCAGGTGTGTGTGTGAGGTGTGTCAGGTGTGTGTGTCAGGTGTGTGTGAGGTGTGTCAGGTGTGTGTGTCAGGTGTGTGTGACGTGTGTCAGGTGTGTGTGTCAGTGTGTGGTGTCAGGTGGTGTGTGAGGTGTGTCAGGTGTGTGTGTCAGGGTGTGTGTAGGTGTGTATGTGTGTGTGAGGTGGTGAGGTGGTTGAGGTGTGTGTCAGGGTTGTGTGAGGTGTGTGTCAAGGTGTGTGTGAGGTGTGTGAGGTGTGTGTCAGGTGTGTGTGTGAGGTGTGTGTCAGGTGTGTGTGAGGTGTGTGAGGTGTGTGAGGTGTGTGTCAGGTGTGTGTGTGAGGTGTGTGTCAGGTGTGTGTGAGGTGTGTCAGGTGTGTGTGTGAGGTGTGTGTGTGAGGTGTTGTGTGAGGTGTGTCAGGTGTGTGTCAGGTGTGTGTGAGGTGTGTCAGGTGTGTGTGTGTGTGAGGTGTGTGAGGTGTGTGTCAGGTGTGTGTGTGTGAGGTGTGTGTCAGGTGTGTGTTGAGGTGGGTCAGTGTGTGTGTCAGGTGTGTGGTGTGAGGTGTGTCAGGTGTGTGTCAGTGTGTGTGAGGTTGTGTCAGG
>JAFMOB010000561.1:110399-112899 GCA_018985215.1 Larimichthys polyactis
TGAACCAGTTTAACATCAGTCTGAATCCAGTTGAATCAGTAAAAACCAGTTTAACATCAGTCTGAACCAGTTTAACATCAGTCTGAACCAGTTTAACCATCAGTAACCAGTTTACATCACTGAACCAGTTTAACATCAGTCTGAACCAGTTTTAACATCGTCTGAACCAGTTTAACATCAGTCTGAAACCAGTTTTAACATCAGTCTAAAACCAGTTTAACATCAGTCTGAACCAGTTAACATCAGTCTGAACCAGTTTAACATCAGTCTAAACCAGTTTAACATCAGTCTGAACCAGTTTAAACATCAGTCTGAACCAGTTTGCATCAGTCTAACCAGTTTACATCAGTCTAAACCAGTTACATCAGTCTAAACCAGTTTAACATCAGTCTAACCAGTTAACATCAGTCTGAACCAGTTTACATCATCTGAAGTTCATCTACAGTTTTAACATCAGTCTAAACCAGTTAAATCAGTCTAAACCAGTTAACATCAGTCTAAACCAGTTTAAACATCAGTCTAAACCAGTTAACATCAGTCTAAACCAGTTTACATCAGTCTAAACCAGTTTAACATCAGTCTGAACCAGTTTACAACTCTGAACCAGTTTAACATCAGTCTAAACCAGTTAACATCAGTCTAAACCAGTTTAAACATCAGTCTAAACCAGTTAACATCATCTAAACCAGTTTAACATCAGTCTAACCAGTTCATCAGTCTAAACCAGTTTTAACATCAGTCTGAACCAGTTTAACATCAGTCTGAACCAGTTTAACATCAGTCTAAACCAGTTTAACATCAGTCTAAACCAGTTTAACATCATCTAAACCAGTTTAACATCAGTCTAAACCAGTTTAACATCAGTCTAAACCAGTTTAACATCAGTCTAAACCAGTTTAACATCGGTCTGAACCAGTTTAACATCAGTCTAAACCAGTTTGACATCAGTCTAAACCAGTTAACATCAGTCGAACCAGTTTAACATCAGTCTGAACCAGTTTAACATCAGTCTGAACCAGTTTAACATCAGTCTAAACCAGTTTAACATCAGTCTAAACCAGTTAACATCAGTCTAAACCAGTTAACATCAGTCTAAACCAGTTTAACATCAGTCTAAACCAGTTAACATCAGTCTAAACCAGTTTAACATCAGTCTAAACCAGTTTAACATCAGTCTGAACCAGTTTAACATCAGTCTAAACTAGTTTAACATCAGTCTAAACAGTTTAACATCAGTCTAAACTAGTTTAACATCAGTCTAAACCAGTTTAACATCAGTCTAAACCAGTTTAACATCAGTCTAAACCAGTTTAACATCGGTCTGAACCAGTTTAACATCAGTCTAAACCAGTTTGACATCAGTCTAAACCAGTTAACATCAGTCTGAACCAGTTTAACATCAGTCTAAACCAGTTTAACATCAGTCTGAACCAGTTTAACATCAGTCTAAACCAGTTTAACATCAGTCTAAACCAGTTAACATCAGTCTAAACCAGTTTAACATCAGTCCTAAACCAGTTTTAACCATCAGTCCTAAACCAGTTAACATCAGTCTAAACCAGTTTAACATCAGTCTAAACCAGTTTAACATCAGTCTGAACCAGTTTAACATCAGTCTAAACCAGTTTAACATCAGTCTAAACTAGTTTAACATCGGTCTAAACCAGTTTAACATCAGTCTAAACTAGTTTAACTCGGTCTAAAACCAGTTTAACATCAGTCTAAACTAGTTTAACATCGGTCTAACCAGTTTAACATCAGTCTGAACCAGTTAACATCAGTCTGAACCAGTTTAACATCAGTCTGAACCAGTTTAACATCGGTCTAAACCAGTTTAACATCGGTCTAAACCAGTTTAACATCAGTCTAAACCAGTTTAACATCAGTCTAAACCAGTTTAACATCAGTCTAACCAGTTTAACATCAGTCTGAACCAGTATGAATGACACTTACCAATCGTGAACCAGTTTAACCAGTTTGTTGTTTAACCCTCAGAGACTTTGATGGGACTTCCGATTTGCACACTGGGATCTCCAACACTACAGGTAGGACTCTGTTTCTGGTCCAGTGTCCCCCTTCAGCTGCTCACAGACCATGATGGTCCAGTTCAGTCTGAGCGGGTCCAGGTCTCAGAGTAACTGATACTCTGATACTCTGTGTGTGTGTGTGTGTGTGTGTGTAGGAGTTGTGTATAACTACACTCGTGGCGGGGTCCGTCAGGATCACAGTGGGTGGGAGCGCTGCGTCAGTGTCCCTCTGGTCCGACCCGACATGTTCCACCTGCTGGCTCAGTGGGACCAGTACCTGGACCGCTTCTCTGACGGACCCATGTGGGACCCAGCCTGGCACAGGTACCTGTCTGTCTGTCTCCTGATGACCTGTCTGTCTGTCTGTCTGTCTCCTGATGACCTGTCTGTCTGTCTCCTGATGACCTGTCTGTCTCTCAGGTTCCATGACGACGACCATAACTGCTTCACGTTCTGTCTTTTGTTCATCAACG
>JAFMOB010000561.1:117899-149994 GCA_018985215.1 Larimichthys polyactis
ACTCTGGACACGTCTCATCCCCATTTTGTCTACACAGCTGAAGAGGACGGACCAGCTGCAAAGCTGCTGGAGCTAAAGACCCTGCAGACTGTCTAAAACCTGGACGTAGTCTCTGTGACGTCCCCGCAGACTGTCTAAAACCTGGACGTAGTCTCCGTGACGTCCCCACAGACTGTCTAAAACCTGGACGTAGTCTCCGTGACATCCCCGCAGACTGTCTAAAACCTGGACGTAGTCTCCGTGACGTCCCCGCAGACTGTCTAAAACCTGGATGTAGTCTCTGTGACGTCCCCGCAGACTGTCTAAAACCTGGACGTAGTCTCCGTGACGTCCCCACAGACTGTCTAAAACCTGGACGTAGTCTCCGTGACGTCCCCGCAGACTGTCTAAAACCTGGACGTAGTCTCAGTGACGTCCCCACAGACTGTCTAAAACTGTCACTTCTATCAGTTTATATATGCTTCCTTTATGAAACATTGTTAGGAATCACACATTAATTTTCATTGTTATGCCAAAGAGGAGGTCTACTGATCATCATGGGAACATTTCTTGGACATCCAGGCTGGTTTGAACAAGTGAAAAAAAGGCCAACTATACTGTGAAGTGGATCCAGAAAGAAAAAGTGTGGATGACATGCTATCATCTAACCTCAAGGACGTCCAGTTCAAAACTCAGAAGCCAACTGTACGCCTCACCCACAGGGTCCTCCATCTTTAGGACTTCACCTTTGCAGTGGCGTGTACTATAGGTTGAAGTATAACCTAGGTCCAGTGAGACTTCTTGAAGTCTGACATCAGAGGTTTTCACACAGCTGTCAGTTAAGGAGGAACTGCCCTGGGAACTTCTCGTATCTGATGAGGTTACATGGAGAGCACAATCAGACCTGGAAATACAGAAAATGTAGCAGGTTGTATTGGATGGTGGGGAGTTCATTTTAAGAGTAAGTTCACTATCTTCGAGGATTAAGTCTACAAAGTCTTGTAGCTTCTACATCAACCAGTCAGATCTACATACAGGACGTCTTCAGGAGCTCCTTCTGCAGATGTTCCATGAGGAGTCAATGTCAGGCCACTGTCATAATCTGCATTTCTTATTTCAGTTCATTCATTGCTCTGCTAACCCCCGCTCCACTCTGCACCACTGCAAACAGAACTTCCACAAACACCTGCTACTCACCTGTTTTCCATTGGCTCCATTGAGAAGAACCATTGATCTCCACACTCACTGCAAGATTGTTCGTTGCTGTTTCCGTGCAAGACTCTCCCTCACTCACCTCTTGGACTTCCCATTGCTGGCTCAGCCTGTCTTGGACTCTCCCTCTTCACCTGTTCCCTGGGTCTGCGTTCTGAAGGCACTTTGAGACTGCCCTGTGTTTTTTAGCGTCTTCTCCTTTGGCTGGGTTCCTGTAGGACAAGCCAGCCCCCGAGAGGTGAGATCAGCACATCCACACCACGACAACACGACTGAACCTCCGAGCCACCACACACTGTCAGGTCGAGGTCTGTGTCAGAATTTTCCTCTGGGCCGACCCGGTGTTTGTGCCCGGTAAAGACCTCACAGCTGTTTTAGGTTTGGGTTGTAAATCCTGACGGGGCTCTTCAGACGGAGGTTACTGCGGCAGGTCAAAGGATTCTCCTGCCAGCATGAATACACCTAAAGAAACATCTGATAAAAGCGTGAACCCAGCGGTCACTGATCAGCAGCAGATCTCTTTTTTTATGATGTAAATAAAAGTTTAGAACGAGTCATTCAAGTCATAAACTCTGTGAGCGTCTCCATGTTGTAATATTTCATAATGTAATTTGTCCCATCCGGCCTGTAGCCTGTTCTCTAAGCACTCCACCATCTTTCCTTCATGATTCATGGAGCAGGCTGGTCAGTGGTATTTCCTGTGCTGGTTGTGAAAGCCATTTGTCACAACAGGTAACCTTCGCTGGAGAAAAAAGGGCAGAAAAAAAAGGATGTCAACAAATAAATGATTGCCACCTTGATCCCAGCTGGCCACCAATCTTCCTCTGACCGGGTTTTTGAAAATCTATACATTTGAAATGAAACGGTCATTGTTCCCCGAGATGAATACGTCCTGCCCGAGTAATACAGGAAAGCTTGATGTAGCTGTCAGACGCGGGCGGAAAAATAAACGACAGACAAAAAGAAACAAGTTTGAAAATGATCTTTGAGTGCACAAACTGCTGAACCGCCTCCAGCACTGATCTGTGCGAGTCGACGACATGAATCCAATCCAGGTGTTGGTGGTGTCGTTTAGCTCAGTCGGTAGAGCACCTGCCCGTGTACGAAGGCTCAGTCCGACCTGTGGCTCTTCCCTGCATGTCACATTCCTGTCACTCTTCAAGGTGTCTCTGTCAAAACTAAAGCTTAAAAAGGCCAAAACAAAGATGTTCAGGTGTTAACACACATCAAAACTAAATACAGTGAGTGGACATTACATTTACCATATTTTCACTGTTAAACCACAGTAAAACCTGGACGTAGTCTCTGAGACGTCCCCGCAGACTGTCTAAAACCTGGATGTAGTCTCTGTGACGTCCCCGCAGACTGTCTAAAACCTGGACGTAGTCTCCGTGACGTCCCCGCAGACTGTCTAAAACCTGGACGTAGTCTCTGTGACGTCCCCGCAGACTGTCTAAAACCTGGACGTAGTCTCTGAGACGTCTCCACAGACTGTCTAAAACCTGGACGTAGTCTCTGTGACGTCCCCACAGACTGTCTAAAACCTGGACGTAGTCTCCGTGACGTCCCCACAGACTGTCTAAAACCTGGACGTAGTCTCTGTGACGTCCCTGCAGACTGTCTAAAACCTGGACGTAGTCTCCGTGACGTCCCCACAGACTGTCTAAAACCTGGACGTAGTCTCCGTGACGTCCCCGCAGACTGTCTAAAACCTGGACGTAGTCTCTGAGACGTCCCCGCAGACTGTCTAAAACCTGGACGTAGTCTCCGTGACGTCCCCGCAGACTGTCTAAAACCTGGACGTAGTCTCTGAGACGTCCCCGCAGACTGTCTAAAACCTGGACGTAGTCTCTGTGACGTCCCCGCAGACTGTCTAAAACCTGGACGTAGTCTCTGAGACGTCCCCGCAGACTGTCTAAAACCTGGAAGTAGTCTCTGTGACGTCCCCAGCAGACTGTCTAAAACCTGGACGTAGTCTCTGTGACGTCCCCGCAGACTGTCTAAAACCTGGACGTAGTCTCTGAGACGTCCCCGCAGACTGTCTAAAACCTGGACGTAGTCTCTGTGACGTCCCCGCAGACTGTCTAAAACCTGGACGTAGTCTCTGTGACGTCCCCGCAGACTGTCTAAAACCTGGACGTAGTCTTTGTGACGTCCCCGCAGACTGTCTAAAACCTGGACGTAGTCTCTGTGACGTCCCCGCAGACTGTCTAAAACCTGGACGTAGTCTCTGTGACGTCCCCGCAGACTGTCTAAAACCTGGACGTAGTCTCTGTGACGTCCCCGCAGACTGTCTAAAACCTGGACGTAGTCTCTGTGACGTCCCCGCAGACTGTCTAAAACCTGGACGTAGTCTCTGTGACGTCCCCGCAGACTGTCTAAAACCTGGACGTAGTCTCTGTGACGTCCCCGCAGACTGTCTAAAACCTGGACGTAGTCTCTGTGACGTCCCCGCAGACTGTCTAAAACCTGGACGTAGTCTCTGTGACGTCCCCGCAGACTGTCTAAAACCTGGACGTAGTCTCTGTGACGTCCCCGCAGACTGTCTAAAACCTGGACGTAGTCTCTGATACGTCCCTGCAGACTGTCTAAAACCTGGACGTAGTCTCCGTGACGTCCCCGCAGACTGTCTAAAACCTGGACGTAGTCTCTGTGACGTCCCCGCAGACTGTCTAAAACCTGGACGTAGTCTCTGAGACGTCCTTCACGGTGTTGAAACAGTTCAAAAGAAGTGCGTCTCCGTTAAAGGAGATAATTACGACCGCCACCCGGTGAACTTCTTTCTTTTTTCAGAGTAAAAACCTCAGAGAGAATCGATAGGACGAAGACCTGATAACTATCTGTGTGTGTGTTCTCCTTCCTGTGCCTATTATGAAGGATTCTTGTTCACGACCCGCTGTGCAGACCTAGTCGAGTCAGACCTCAGGAGCATCAAAGACATTTTGTCTCTTTGTCTTTCTCTAGAAACAAACATGGACTTTGTTTCTGTTTGTCACAGCAGAGAACGTTCCTGGAAAGTTATTGCCCGTTGGCCTCAGACGCTGCGCTCCAACCCGGTCTGGTCCGGTCCGATTGCTAAGCCTGGTTCTGTTGCCTGTTCATGTTCGTTTCATGTCTCTTCTTGTGTATTCCTTTATTAACGAGGTACAGGTCTGTATTAATGAGGTACAGGTCTGTATTCACGAGGTACAGGTCTGTATTAATGAGGTACAGGTCTGTATTAACAAGTACAGGTCTGTATTAACGAGGTACAGGTCTGTATTAACGAGGTACAGGTCTGTATTAATGAGGTACAGGTCTGTATTCACGAGGTACAGGTCTGTATTAATGAGGTACAGGTCTGTATTAACAAGTACAGGTCTGTATTCACGAGGTACAGGTCTGTATTAATGAGGTACAGGTCTGTATTAACAAGTACAGGTCTGTATTAACGAGGTACAGGTCTGTATTAACAAGTACAGGTCTGTATTAACGAGGTACAGGTCTGTATTAACAAGTACAGGTCTGTATTAACGAGGTACAGGTCTGTATTAACGAGGTACAGGTCTGTATTAACGAGGTACACGTCTGGATTAACAAGTACAGGTCTGTATTAACGAGGTACACGTCTGTATTAACGAGGTACAGGTCTGTATTAACGAGGTACAGGTCTGTATTAACAAGTACAGGTCTGTATTAACAAGTACAGGTCTGTATTAACGAGGTACAGGTCTGTATTAACGAGGTACAGGTCTGTATTCACGAGGTACAGGTCTGTATTAACGAGGTACAGGTCTGTATTAACAAGTACAGGTCTGTATTAACGAGGTACACGTCTGTATTAACGAGGTACAGGTCTGTATTAACGAGGTACACTCCTGCTTGTCTGAGGTCTGTGAGCAGGTACAGGTGTGTTCAGTCTGAGGCTGCTCTCAGTGAAGTGTGTCGGCCTCACAGGTGACACAGCCGGACTCTGGTCTGTCATTGTTTAACACTGAAGGTCAGCTAAAAAGAAGATCTGAGACCGAAGACTCACGGCCAGTCCAAACGGAACCACAGCGACCTGTTGATCCAAAAAACAAACAGTTGGTGTCAGAGAGCAAGTTTGTTTCTGTTGGAGAATAAAATGTTGGATTTAGTTTCATACAGAAACGAAAAATGAAAGAAATCACGCCGCTGACCTCGACCTCTGCAAACTGATGTGACCTCACAGCGACCTCCACTTTACGAGGGAAACTGTTTCCTGTTCAGACTGCAACGCCAACACAGCTCGACTAAAACACTGAAGAAGAGTCAGACTGTCTAAAACCTGGACGTAGTCTCTGTGACGTCCCCACAGACTGTCTAAAACCTGGACGTAGTCTCTGTGACGTCCCCACAGACTGTCTAAAACCTGGACGTAGTCTCTGTGACGTCCCCACAGACTGTCTAAAACCTGGACGTAGTCTCTGTGACGTCCCCGCAGACTGTCTAAAACCTGGACGTAGTCTCCGTGACGTCCCCGCAGACTGTCTAAAACCTGGACGTAGTCTCCGTGACGTCCCCGCAGACTGTCTAAAACCTGGACGTAGTCTCTGTGATGTCCCCGCAGACTGTCTAAAACCTGGACGTAGTCTCCGTGACGTCCCCGCAGACTGTCTAAAACCTGGACGTAGTCTCCGTGACGTCCCCGCAGACTGTCTAAAACCTGGACGTAGTCTCCGTGACGTCCCCGCAGACTGTCTAAAACCTGGACGTAGTCTCCGTGATGTCCCCGCAGACTGTCTAAAACCTGGACGTAGTCTCTGTGACGTCCCCGCAGACTGTCTAAAACCTGGACGTAGTCTCTGTGACATCCCCGCAGACTGTCTAAAACCTGGACGTAGTCTCTGTGACGTCCTCGCAGACTGTCTAAAACCTGGACGTAGTCTCTGTGACGTCCTCGCAGACTGTGTAAAACCTGGACGTAGTCTCTGTGACGTCCCCGCAGACTGTCTAAAACCTGGACGTAGTCTCTGTGACGTCCTCGCAGACTGTCTAAAACCTGGACGTAGTCTCCGTGACGTCCTCGCAGACTGTCTAAAACCTGGACGTAGTCTCCGTGACGTCCCCGCAGACTGTCTAAAACCTGGACGTAGTCTCCGTGACGTCCCCGCAGACTGTCTAAAACCTGG
Organism: Larimichthys polyactis; assembly: GCA_018985215.1. Lineage (NCBI taxonomy): Eukaryota > Metazoa > Chordata > Actinopteri > Sciaenidae > Larimichthys > Larimichthys polyactis. Next base: position 124,223 of record JAFMOB010000561.1, read on the forward strand.
ACGTAGTCTCCGTGACGTCCTCGCAGACTGTCTTTCCTCACCCGTCTCCCCCTCTCTGACTGACTCCTCTGTATATAATGATACAGCAGCCTGGTCCTCCTCCGTCTCCTCCCGTCGTCTCAGCCACAGATAAGAGTGTTTTTTGGGGTTTGGTCGGCTCTGCGTGGATTCACATAACTAACCTTCAGTGTCCAATTAGATTAGCCACAGCCGAACCAATTAGTGTTTCTGTGAGGAAGAGATCGTTGTACTCGCGCTGTGATACGGAGGCAGCAGAGAAAGATGCTGACGAAGCTCTTCAAATCCACTGCAGAGGAACAGGCTGACTTCTTCCGATAGCACAATAAAGGAAAGTTTGTGACCTGCAAACTTTAATTAAGTGAATCTACAAAATAATAAAAAGTGAGACAACAAAAGCTGAAAAAAAAAAGAAATGTGTTCATGTGTGAGTGCAGATGTTCAGTCCATTAATACAAACACACGTTAGTCTGTCTCTCGTCAGTGTTCATAAGCAGCATATGTCTTTAGACTCAATTATTACTCAGATCATTTGACTTTCACTCCAGTAAAATATCCTGATTGTTCATCCCTCGATTCTTCGGAACCACCATGATGACAGACTTCCTGTCGTGAAACAAACACCTGGAACCAAACATGGTTCTTCAGAGTGACCTTCGAAGAACCTTTGAAGAACCTTTAAAGAACCTTTGAAGAACCTTTGAAGAACCTTTAAAGAACCTTTGAAGAACCTTTGAAGAACCTTTAAAGAACCTTTTAGCAAGAGGTTCTTCCTGAAGGCTCAATGATTTCATTACAAATAAGTTCATGATGGAACCATTTTGAAAAAGTCCTTTGTGAACTTGTGAACCTTTCAAGAACATGATTTTGTATTCTCTGCGATTTGTTTTGATTCTGAATGAAAAACCTTCGATTGATTCACGTTCTGATCATTGTCAAATATTTTCAGTTTTATTAATGAACGACAGTAAATGTTTGTTTCTGAATATTTCTTGATGTTTCTGAAGGTGACATTTGATGATGAAGTTTGATGAAGAAGTTTCCTGGGAGTCAGACACGAGGACAAACTTTCTTCAGGGAATATCTCTAAAAAAATAACCAAATGTCATTTTATTTCATGTTGTGATACATTCTTGGACAACACCACAGAATAGTTGCATGAGTGGCCAAATGTAAATCTCTCCAACAACATTGGCACATAAGCAGCAAGGGCAACATGAAGATACCAAGTACAAACAGTAGAAAACATACATGCAGTCTTTTGTTTTTTAAATATATATTCATCTTTTTCCATCATTTCCAGGAAAATAAGAAACCCATCAAAGCCATATTCTGCCGTGTGAGACGTGTCGACGAGTTCCAACGGGAAACAGATCAGGAACATCTCAGGCGGGTGGAGTCAGCGTGTCGTGAAGGTTCTTTTTTTTATTTTTTATTTTTAAACATCGAACATTTCAGGCATGCATTGACAACCTCGACATCAACATCTCCGTCACATCGCGTCCTCGAAACCACCAGAAACTCAGAGCATGACGCCTGGACCGAGGAGCTTCTTTAAACGTCGGCTACAACACAGAAATCATCATCGTCACCGTCATACACCTACAAAAGGTCGTCGTGTTTGCGTGTGGAGAAACGCGCGTTATGGGGATGCTTTCATCATGACAACACCAACAGTTCAAACAAAATGGCGGCCTGTTTTTTCATTTCATTCTTTTTTTTTTGGCTTCGTGCCGTCGGAGGAATCTGATTTTTAACACGACTGAAGATGATCAACACAATCCTCAAACCACCAAGGGAAACCAGAAGGTTGTGAGTTTGTCTTTAAACAGTGACTCCTCCCGTGGACGTGAATCTACAGGCAGGTCGTGTCACTCAGAACAAACTTAGTGTCATCAGATCAGTGATCGGCAGATCTGAATTCACATTTTTAGATTCATTATGACGTCTGTGACGTTCATCAACATCAAACTCAGATTTCACATCTAAAGACAAAAGACAAGTCTCACAGTTTTAAAGTAAGACAGCGAGAGTCGTCTGAACATCCATGCGTTCACGCGCTTTGAAAAGCATTATGGGAAATGTATTTCAAAACTCAGTGCATGAATATCGTCCAAAGACAAAGAACGCAGTGACAGAAATCAGTATTATTGACTTTGTGCTGGGTGTGACGGACCTGTATTAAATAATTACGCTGAATATTATGAGCACTCCGAAGAAAACGTGTTTTCATGGTCGATATTCGGATGTTGGGATTCAGTAAAAATCAGATTCTCGAATCTCAGAGCGACAAATATGGCTTTAATAAAAAAAACAACAATGTGCATCCAAGAAGCAAAGAGCAGAACAGATTCATCATCATCAACGTCAAAGAAAGAAAAGAAACGACCCAACAGAGAAGCCGTAAAGAACATCACGGAGGACGAGAAGGGCGGGAAACTTGCAGTTTGGAAGTACATTAAAAGACAGGAGGAGGCGGGGCTCCGTAGAAAGGTCACATGACGCCGAGACGGCGTCTTTATTTGACATCAACGTGGAGCCGCGAGCGCTCCGCCGATTGTTCACAACCAGGAGGCCAGAAGATCCACAGATGATCCCACCAAGTCCTCACCACCACCACCATCACCATCTTCATCACCACCATCATCTTCATCACCACCACCACCATCATCTTCATCACCACCATCATCTTCATCACCACCACCACCATCATCTTCATCACCACCACATCATCTTCATCACCACCACCATCTTCACCACCACCACCATCATCTTCATCACCACCACCATCTTCATCACCACCACCATCATCTTCATCACCACCATCATCTTCACCATCATCTTCATCACCACCACCACCATCATCTTCATCACCACCACCATCATCTTCATCACCACCACCATCTTCACCACCACCACCACCATCTCATCACCACCACCATCATCTTCATCACCACCACCATCTTCACGACCACCACCATCATCTTCATCACCACCACCATCTTCATCACCACCACCATCATCTTCATCACCACCACCATCATCTTCATCACCACCATCATCTTCACCATCACCATCATCTTCATCACCACCACCACCATCTTCACCACCACCACCATCATCTTCATCACCACCATCATCTTCATCACCATCATCATCATCTTCATCACCACCACCATCATCTTCATCACCACCATCATCTTCATCACCATCATCATCTTCATCACCATCATCATCATCTTCATCACCACCACCACCATCTTCATCACCATCATCATCATCTTCATCACCACCACCACCATCTTCATCACCACCACCACCATCATCTTCATCACCACCACCATCTTCATCACCACCACCACCATCTTCATCACCACCATCATCTTCATCACCCACCATCATCTTCATCACCACCACCACCATCTTCATCACCACCACCACCATCATCTTCATCACCACCATCTTCATCACCACCACCACCATCATCTTCATCACCACCACAGATTTTTTATTATTTTTTATTTTTTCATGCCCAGAGGGAAATCCCACGATGCTTTGCTTCAGCTCAGTCTGTGGTGAAGCACAAAGAAACAAATGAAATAAATAAAACCTCCTCCACCTCCTCCACCTCCTCCTCCATCTTGGTTTTTCTTGTTTTCAGGCAGGAGAAGGTCTCCAGCTCTTTTGTGTCTTAGTCCTGACGGAGGCACGCAGTCACATGTGGAGGTCGCTGTAGCTCACGTGTTTCTACGTCACTGCCAGACCTGAAACAAACAGCACAAACAGAAATCAGCTGCTGGGTTTACTGAGGGTGGAGGTGAATGTTAAAGTTGTGATGGAGGTGAAATGAAGTTAGCGATGGACAGATGTGAACTCGAATCTTTTATTTCAAGCGTCCACAAACAAAAAGAATCCCGAGGTCACGTGTCGCTCTCAGGTGTAAAATCATCTGTTCCCTTTACCTATGACCACCTCCCTATCTCCCCCTGCAGACGCACCTCCTCCACCTCCTCCACCTCCTCCACCTCCTCCAACTCCTCCAGCTCCTCCAACTCCTCCACCTCCTCCACCTCCTCCAACTCCTCCAGCTCCCCGCCGGGCCCTCGGTGTTCATCTGGGGACAAATGGCTCAGAGCCAAAAGCTCATCATCAATCATGTCGCAGAGATAAAAGAGAAACGTGGAATATGAATATTAAAGGCTTAACGCATCGCGGAGCTCCCAGACGGGTTCGAGACTGAATCCTGACGAGGATCTCGTGTTTGACGGACGTTTGTCTCCAGACGAGGACGTTTGTCTCCAGACGAGGACTTTTGTCTCCAGACGAGGACATTTGTCTCCAGATGAGGATGTTTGTCTCCAGATGAGGATGTTTGTCTCCAGACGAGGACGTTTGTCTCCAGATGAGGATGTTTGTCTCCAGACGAGGACGTTTGTCTCCAGATGAGGACGTTTGTGACACGTCTTCAGGATGAACGTGGACGGAGACGCCTCCACGCGTGCAGCTGCTGTTAGTTATAAATGTCCCTGACGTGACCAAAGAAGAAAATATATGGAGGTCGCGTTACCGTAACGTAAATGACGTGGATCATCATTTGTACAGAGGCAGAACAACAAGAAGAAATACGAGGAGTAAAATTACAGACGTCAACGTAACGATGAAGATTTTTAAAAGATCAGGATTTATTTAACGTGTTTGATTGAAAATGACGCTCGATGTCGGTGAATTTATACGATATAATAAAATAATATTTAATACTTTAAACATTATTTATTTATTATGATTTGTGAACACAGATACACTGAACGCAGAACATGAACCAGTATTTTCACTTGATTTGCTGTATTTTTTAATATAAAATATTAAAATAAATAAAAGTCAGCAGACGTTTGAGGCGGAGCTGAAAAGACGTTTTCAGAGACGTCCTTAGATAAACGAGTTTATTTATATAAATATACAGAAATATATGAATGTTCTGAGAACGAGGGGGGAGTCATGTGACTGGATCAGCCCGGCCCGACAGATGGTTCTGCTGGTCTTCAGGGAGCCGTGACCGAGCTGCAGTCTGTCAGCTCTCCTCCAGAACTGCTGTGTCCCCACACCACAAACCCACTGAGGTCCAGAACCGCCCCACTACGAACCCACTGAGCTCCAGAACCGCCCCACTACGAACCCACTGAGCTCCAGAACCGCCCCACCCGCCCGTCCATGGTGACAACATGAGCTCGTCCAGCTGATTTGATGGTTGTCATGGTGATTAGAGAGTCCACAGAGGAACATGAGCAGGTTTGTCACGTCTCGGTTGAATCAGGATCTTCGTGTTCAGTTTATGGAGCTGACGGAGCTGACGGAGGTCTGGGGGGTCAAACGTGTCGTTAAAGTCTGAAATAGTCTGACAGTAAATGTGCCGCTCAGCCCGGCCCGGCCCGCTCATGTAAAAGTTATGAGTCCACTCAGAGACGTCAATAAAGGGCAGACGAACAATACAGTCTCTCCCATCTGACTGCCCTCACTGTCTCACCCCTCCCTGTCTCACCCGTCCCTGTCTCACCCCTCCCTGTCTCACCCGTCCCTGTCTCACCCCTCCCTGTCTCACCCCTCACTGTCTCACCCCTCCCTGTCTCACCCCTCCCTGTCTCACCCGTCCCTGTCTCACCCGTCCCTGTCTCACATCTCTCACCTGTCTCTCTCCTCAATCCTCCAGGAGAAAGTGATGAAGGTCAGGACAGATGAAGATGAAGATGAAGAAGATGAATCTGCTCTTACCTCTGATAAATTCTGAAATTAGCCTGTCAGGAGGAGAAACACATCGTTAGGCGAGCTGATCACATCCTGTTTAAACATTTTATCACACTTCTGACTTCCTGCAGAGTTTGTGACTTTCATTCCAACAGAACCGGGCTCAGCAGCTGGACCGGGTTGGAGCACAGCCTCTGATGGACTAACGTTACAGTACCGAGGTGATTCACAGACTTCACGATGTAAACATTGATCAGGAGTGAAGCGCTAACTGTGGTTATCTCGATCAGCTGTGTAGCTAACTGAACTGACTCAGCCCGGGAGGCCAGGAGCCAAACCAGACTGCTGTGTTCACTGTTAGACTGGACACTGCCGGTTCAGAGGTTCTGTCGCTGTGTTCACTGTTAGACTGGACACTGCCGGTTCAGAGGTTCTGTCGCTGTGTTCACTGTTAGACTGGACACTGCCGGTTCAGAGGTTCTGTCTCTGTGTTCACTGTTAGACTGGACACTGCCGGTTCAGAGGTTCTGTCGCTGTGTTCACTGTTAGACTGGACACTGCCGGTTCAGAGGTTCTGTCTCTGTGTTCACTGTTAGACTGGACACTGCTGGTTCAGAGGTTCTGTCGCTGTGTTCACTGTTAGACTGGACACTGCTGGTTCAGAGGTTCTGTTACTGTGTTCACTGTTAGACTGGACACTGCCGGTTCAGAGGTTCTGTCTCTGTGTTCACTGTTAGACTGGACACTGCCGGTTCAGAGGTTCTGTTGCTGTGTTCATTGTTAGACTGGACACTGCTGGTTCAGAGGTTCTGTCGCTGTGTTCACTGTTAGACTGGACACTGCCGGTTCAGAGGTTCTGTTACTGTGTTCACTGTTAGACTGGACACTGCTGGTTCAGAGGTTCTGTCGCCGTGTTCGCTGTTAGACTGGACACTGCCGGTTCAGAGGTTCTGTTGCTGTGTTCACTGTTAGACTGGACACTGCCGGTTCAGAGGTTCTGTCGCTGTGTTCACTGTTAGACTGGACACTGTTGGTTCAGAGGTTCTGTTGCTGTGTTCACTGTTAGACTGGACACTGCCGGTTCAGAGGTTCTGTCGCTGTGTTCACTGTTAGACTGGACACTGTTGGTTCAGAGGTTCTGTCGCTGTGTTCACTGTTAGACTGGACACTGCCGGTTCAGAGGTTCTGTCGCTGTGTTCACTGTTAGACTGGACACTGCCGGTTCAGAGGTTCTGTTGCTGTGTTCATTGTTAGACTGGACACTGCCGGTTCAGAGGTTCTGTCGCCGTGTTCACTGTTAGACTGGACACTGTTGGTTCAGAGGTTCTGTTGCTGTGTTCACTGTTAGAATACTGACTGCTGGTGTTAACTGGAATGTACACGCTAACACATTTGTGGTGGATGTTGGGTCTGTACTCACTGTTGGGGTCGACGTTCTCGCACAGCTCTGTCTTGGCCTCCCCGTTGGGTCTGTCGCTCGCCTTGGACAGTCGGGACGACATGGTGGCGGCTGTGGCGACGGCTTTGAAGGAACGCTTCCTCTTCTGGACGTTGAGCTCCGGGTGGAAGATGATGACGTAGACTTTGGGCATGTAGAGCATCCCGAGGGCCACGGACGCGCTCAGGTTCATGGAGATGGTCAGCGTGGTGGTCTGGATGTAGAGCTGAGGGAGGGAAAGAGGCAGATCAGCAAAGACTGAACCTGAACCTGATCATGCTGACTTTTTATTACTCGTGTGCAGGGGTGGCACGGTACATGTATTCGTATTGAACCGTCACGGTACGGGGGTCACGGTTCGGTACGCGCATTTTCAGGGAGAATACACGGTACAAAAGATTGATGTTGAACTGAACGCCGAACTATCGTTTCACGAGGGAGTTCTTTCAGGACACATTTAATCTTGCACATGCAAACTCTGATTGGTCTACGCTAGCTCTTGGAACTCCGCCTTCAAATACAACCTCTGGTAGGTTAGCTGAGGTTGAGTAGGACCAACACTGAGAATGACGAGTGACTCGGGCGCACGTCAGACGAGACGAGACGAAATATGTTCGAAAAACACTGACGGAAAATTTGCCAATGTGCGTTTTTGTTGACGAATAAAAACGAGACGAAAATGTCATACAAGAAATAAAAAATGAACAAAAACGTCCAGTCACGGAGATTTGCACAATAAAAACAGCCTTATTGGTTATGGTTTTTTTTTCCTGCACTGTACCGAAAATGTACCGAACCGTAAAGTCTGAACCGAGGTACGTACCGAACCGTGACTTTTGTGTACCGTGCCACCCCTACTCGTGTGTTCTCCACCCTCATCGACAGCTGCAGCGCAGCATCAATCTTTTATGCAGTGTGTGTACTGCGTTTGGATCTGGAGCCATGATCCTCTGAACCCGACAGAGGGCCGGTGCCGGCCCGGGATGAATGCATAAAGAGACTCTAATGGGCCTCCAAGGGTGGCTTCATAGAGTTCAGCCCACCGTCTTTATGTGTTACGGCCCTGCTGTCACAGCCTGATGTATGCCAGCTACAGAGGGTGGAGGGGTGACTTCAGGGAGGATGGAGAGTTAAAAAGCAGCAGGAGTGAATTCAGGTGACAGCTCAGCTGAATGTGGAAACGATACTCTTTTGTCCCACCGTCAAACTGTTACATGAAGGCAAAAATAACATTGAGCCGGACGTCCTGACGGCTGTGAGGCTGCAGACTTTAAATATCAACATGGGAACAATAAATGTAGTCTGGAGGACTGTATGTAACAGCACGGGACCAAACAGGGTGAAGGAACAGGACGCCATCAGAACCGATCCACAAAATAGAGGCAGCTGGATCAGAACCAACAGAAGAGGTCGTTTAATTAGACCTCCCTGAGATCGAACAAGGAGAGGACTTATTAAGACGGATAGCATCCAGCGTGGGAGAAGGAAACACTGAGGCATGCTGGGAAAGACGGCCAGACCAAAACCAGGACCAGGATCAGGACCAAGATCAGGACCAGGACCAAGACCAGGATCAGGTCCACACAGAGAGGAGGAGGTGGAGGAGGACAGATGGAGAACACAAACATTAATGGATGCCATAAAATGCATGCCGCATGAAGAGATGATATTAGCATTGCAAATATTGTGGTACCCTCCTCGTCCTCCTCCACCCTGCACAGACGGGTGGAGGAGCTACCTGGAGAACACACACAGTTAAATCAAGTTGGATGGAGCCAGATTAGGCCCTAATGAAAGAAACAAGTCTGTGCTGTTTGACCTTGGCATTTCACACGAGGAGACGTACGACTCTACGGGGAAATGAGATATTCTGCAAGCCGGAGGAAACAGCTGATTTATTCATGAAGCTCCAACGAACGAGTCTGAACGTCCACAACGCTAACGGGGGACCAATCAGAACGACACGACGAGACGGGAACATCGTCAGGACGACACGACGAGACGGGAACATCGTCAGGACGACGACACGGTCAGGACGACACGACGAGACGGACACGACGAGACGGGAACATCGTCAGGACGACACGACGAGACGGGAACATCGTCAGGACGACACAACGAGACGGGAACATCGTCAGGACGACACGACGAGAAGTCTGCATGAAAACCAGCAAAACTCTTAAAGGGTCAGCACAGAGCTCACTGCTGGAACCGGGTCATCTGTTCTCACACTATGTAACTTTGGGCTCCGGGTCGGGAGAAGTACGTAACGCTTTACGGCACTAAGTCTCACAGCAGCAACTATTTCAGTGATTCTGGTGAAACTGGATCATATTTTATGGAGGAAATGTTTTCTGGTTTTCCCTCTGATGTCCTCCGGCTGCTCCGCCTCAACTCTCTGTGATTTACAGAGTTTATGATGGACAGTGAAGTAAACTGCTGACAGCTGTAGCTGCTGTTAGCTCATGTTAGCTCAGTCTGTTAGCTGCTGTTAGCTCATGTTAGCTCAGTCTGTTAGCTGCTGTTAGCTCATGTTAGCTCAGTCTGTTAGCTGCTGTTAGCTCATGTTAGCTCAGTCTGTTAGCTGCTGTTAATTAACGTTACATGAATTAATTAAAAATATTAGAATTACATTTCCTGCTTTTAGAAACTTAAGACGATCAGCTGATAATAAACCTGATCACTCAGTAATCAATACACAACATTAATCAAACAATAACTAACCTTCAGACAACCTTCAGACAACCTTCAGACAACCTTCTCATACCTAACGGTGAGCTAGTGTTTCTGTAGCAGAACGTTCCAAAACAAACATCGTCAGTCTGAAGCTCTCTGCGCTGTCCCTTTAAGAAACATGACACCTGAACAATCGAGTGAGACGATCTGTTTCTCCTGTTTCCTCAAACACACCTGAACACCTTCGCCTCCTCCTCCTCTTCCTCCTCCTCCACCTCCTCCTGCTCCTCCACCTCCACCTCCTCCTCGTCCTCCTCCTGCTCCTCCTCTTCCTCCTCCTCGTCCTCCTCCTCCTCCTCCTCCTCTTCCTCTTCCTCCTCCTCCTCCTCCTCCTCCACCTCCTCCTCCACCTCCTCCTCCTCCTCCTCCTCCTCCACCTTGCTGTCTGTCTGTGTTCATGTTTCACGTGTAAATGATGCTTCAGTGTGTTCGTGTGTGTCTCATCTGTATTCAGCTCGTCTTGGACCGGGCAGGTAATGACACACAAAGGCCACAATGTCGCCGCCTCACTCAGCTGCTGACGTCAAACACACACACACACACACACACGCACACGCACGCACACACACGCACACACACGTCAAACACTTCACTGCCTCTTTATTGTCTGTTTTATCTGGATGTTTATGAAGGACAAAAATATGAGTATGTTCATCAGCACATACATGTTCATTGGCACATGTATGTTCATCAGCACATGTATGTTCATCAGCACATGTATGTGCATGTGTCGGCCCTCTCTGCAGAGGTGTGTCAGGCAGCTTGTCGGCACCCTCTGTGGCCTGAAGCCGTCGAGGTGGACGTGGAGTCCATCAGGACGGCTTGGAGTCTTTCTTTCACAGCGCCGGGTCGGACGCCCTCACCTGGACCGCCGATAACACAAATATCCTCCTGAGGCATGCTGGGAACAGCAGAGCGCTCCTAATCTCTGCCCCCGGCTGCTTTAGAGCTGTCCCCAAACTTCAATCCCTAGAAACCTCGGCATTAGGATGTTTAATCAGAATGTCCTTTAAATTCAGTCTGCTGGTAATTCAACATGAAGTTCACTGCATCAACACGACAGTATGAGTCTGACATGATTTCTATTCTTACAGATTTTTACAGTTTCACACAAGTTCAGTGTGGACGACACAATGCAGACCACAAAATCATCAACCAAACGTCTGTTTGTACAGATTTATACTATTTAAAACTTACATGTTCGTTTAGGACATAAAATTAAACAAAATGATTGTGAATATGATTGATTGTAAATATTACATATAGACAGAGACAGACAGATAGATAATTATTATTATTATTATTATTTTTATTATTTTGAAAATATCGTGTTGTAGCAGATTCTTTTGTCTGTGATCATGAACTCTGAATCTGGAGGTGAGGTCAGCTATCGACTGATTTATGTGATCGGTTCCTTCGGTGATGTCCAAACACTAATGAGTGATATTTTCATATTCAGTAAAATGTCATTAACACATTAACGAGCTGTGTGTTTGTGGTTGAAATAAATAAACCAACATGGAGGATTAAAAGTCTGAAATATTAAACAGATGTGTGGGGACTCAGATCATTATTTATCCCTGCAGGGCCTGATGGAGTTTTTCTGAAGCTCATTAACGCTGTCAGCACATTTTATTTCAGATTTCACACACTGACTTCATTTAGCAACAGTTCCCATAAAAGTCTGATAAGACGGAAAGGTCACGCAATTACGGTGAGAACCTTTAAACAAGTTTCTGAACCTTGAAGTCCAACCAAAGTTCTGCTGCAGCCTCGGAGGCTTGGTGGAAATGAGCTAATCTGGAGCTGCAATAATCCAAAAACAACAGAGACAACAGTGAGCACCTGAACACAACACAACACCTCCATTAGTTCTGCAGATTGTGAATTCCTCATCAGGACCACGAAGACAAACGTCTTTACCAACAACATCTGGATTCCTACACAACAAAACAGGAACGTCATCTTTATATTTCACTGAGCTTCATTTTTAAACCTTCATGTTTCGACTGGAAACCTTCAGAGCAACATGACAACCTGCTGATGTTTGAGCATAACACAGAAAGCTTTATTCTCTAGTTTATTGATATGATTTGTTTGTGATCTCAGCAGAGTTTCAGATGTCAACCATGACACTTTTGACATTCCTTCCTCTCTGCTCAGGAGTCCTGAGGAGGTCCGCCGTGCCTGGTTGTTACGATGGATTACTGAACGAAGCTTCCCCACAAACACAGCAACAGACCGAAGACGTACAAGCGTTCACGACTGACTCACAAGCGGTCGATTTGTTAACAAATCATTTTAACGTTTATAAAATGTTCAGAAGACACCAATGGTAACCAATCGTGCTACATATCTTTCATCTCCACCCATTCATCCATCAGCTCTTACCTTTTCTGCAGACTGCGCCGTGCCGAAAAAGATGGGTATAAAAGCCAGCCACACGATGCAGGTGGTGTACATGGTGAAGCCGATGGGCTTGGCCTCATTAAAGTTCTCCGGGACCCCGCGGGTCTTTATAGCGTAAACAGTACACGTCACCATCAATAAGATACTGTAACCCAACGAACAGATGATCTGAAGATCTGTGATGTCGCATTTCAACACCCCTCGTGCTAGATCTGGGTTGAAGGTCTTCTGCTCGTCGTAGTCTATGATGGTGTTGGGCGGATCCACCACAAACCAGATGAACACCCCCATCAGCTGGACCGAGATGAGGCTGGAGGTGATTGCCAGCTGTGAGGTGGGGCTGATCAGCCGGGGCGCTGTCACTGACTTCTTGCCCTGCTCGAAGATTCGGTAGATGCGATTGGTTTTGGTGAGGAGGGCGGCGTAGCTGATGCACATGCCCAGACCCAGGAAGATCCTCCTGAACGAGCACACGCCGACGTCAGGCTTGGCGATCATGAGGAACGTGATGATGTAACATAAAAATATCCCAGTCAGGAGAACGTAACTCAGTTCCCTGCCCGACGCTCGCACAATTGGCGTGTCATTGTACCGGATGAACGTAACCATGACAAAGATTGTAGCAATGATCCCAAGCATCGCCAGGAAAACGGGAATCACTGCCCAGGGTGAGTGCCATTCCAGTTTAATGATGGGTATTGGCTGGCATGAGGTGCGGTTGGTGTTGGGCCTCATGTTGTAGGAGCACAGCTTGCAGGTGAACTCGTCGTACTGGTACTGGTATCCGTCGCAGGACTCGCAGTGCCAGCAGCACGGCATACCTTTCACCACCTTCTTCCTCTCACCGGTTTTACAGGGAAGGCTGCACACGGAGCTGGGGACGTCCTGCTCGCCTCGAGGCCACTGCATGTCCTCCATCTGCAGAGCGAGCACAAGACAATCAACGGTCAGATCGATCAGGAAATGACAAACGTCAAGATACCATGAAGAGTACCTGAAAATACGTTGAGGACGGACGAGAGAAAAACATCACAGAGACTTTAACTGAAGGAAAAATGAACCTGAAGCCAAAATTTGTCCCGTACACTATAAAACTTGACTGTGATGGTGTTGGAAGATATCGACTCGGCGGTCTCAGTCTCAGATTTATAGCTCAGATTTTATCTTCAGTGTTAAACAAGAGCTTTGCTTTGGTTCTGGCTTGTTACTAAAGCAAAGGTCTCATTGATTTGACAGCTTGACTGCTGCTAATGACTAATGAATACTCTATTAGTGCAACATCAATATATGAATTCCACCTGGATCATCGCTCTGCACTGAGTGGACATCTTATCTGCAATTTATACTCGCCTCTATATCCAGGTGGTGTTTAATGACTGCTCTGCACCTGGAGCATCGTGTTTCAAGGCCCATCCTGCTCCTCAAGGAGTCCTTGAGCAAGGCATTGAGTTTAACTATGGCTGTATATTAATGAGGAAGCAGATGACATAAGTCCAGTAATAATGTGGACTAAGGAGGTAATGTACTGATACACAAATTGGAGGTGTTTGTGCTTTATTTAATTATTATAGCTGCTGCTGCTGCTGAAAATAACAAACGACTGAGATGCATCACTAATGATAACCTGAAGACATCAGAGTATTATGGTCAACTGGACCAGCCTGAAGAAGCCTCCATCCAAGAGGACACCTGTGGGTCGTCAAGGACACCTGTGGGTCATTAAGGACACCTGTGGGTCGTCAAGGACACCTGTGGGTCATTAAGGACACCTGTGGGTCGTTAAGGACACCTGTGGGTCGTTAAGGACACATGTGGGTCGTTAAGGCCACATGTGGGTCGTTAAGGACACCTGTGGGTCGTTAAGGACACATGTGGGTCATTAAGGACACATGTGGTTCGTTAAGAACACCTGTAGGTCACCCTCTCCTCATGTGAGTCGTCAGCGTCAGGTGGTGTAGGTGCTTGTTGAAGTGATTTTAGGACTGCAGTCTAACGTCGTTTCAGAGCTGTGCTGTCGGTTTGTGTCTCAGACGTCTGTTTATTTTACGACATATCTGCCCTCCTCGTACATCTGCACCTGCAGACTGCACCTCTGAAGGGAAAACACATCACAGACACACAGCCAATACAGAAACTATGTTTTATGTGCTGCAGCAACAGAATAAATTATTTATAGACTCACACGTATCATTTATTTGTTTGTTCTGTTTTTAGTGAAGCTCCTCTGAACAAATTGCCCCTGCTGGGATTAATAAAGCTGTTTGGAATTTGCAAACAAATATTCAGATGAACAAAAAGCTCAAACTGGACAGGTCAAAGGTCACAGTGGGAACAGTGGACACAGAGGTCTGATGGTTAACATGACGTTCTTCAATGAAACCTCAGTGAGCACGCTCGCCTCTTTAAGATGTTTACTGCATGTTTTAATGAATTTGTTGAATTACTGTTAACTGGATGAAGACTGCAGATACACACCAAACCACATATATACTGATGTTTGTGTGAAGTCTGCTTTTATTTTGAAATGTTGATATATGTCAGTGGCAGAGCCTTACAGTATTTTTAATATTAATCTGTAAAACACTGAACGTGGACGTGAATCCTGAATTTTTCATTTTCAAGCTGTTTTATGTGAATCTGTAAATGAGCTCTCGTATTGAAACTCTGCCTGGATCTTGGACGGAGTCTCTGTGACTGGCCAAAAAGACGTTATTGTGCCTCCATGTTGATGATTTTGGCAGATATCATGTTTCTGTTTAAAGGATCTGAGAAGACTTGGAGGGATTTCAAATAGAACTGTGACCCAGAGCTGATCACAGTCCTCAGACAGATTATCTACAAAGACCGGTCTGGATCAGTCTTTGGTTGCTGTTTCTCAGGAGCTTCGCTCGGGGCAAAGTAACAAAATGACAATGGATGTTATCACCGCCGCGAAAGCCCTGACCGCCCCCAGACTTCCTGTGGGCGACCACCAAAACGACATAATAACAGATACACTTAGGAACATCAAGGTTCTTCAGAAGACTCTCCGGTTCCACAAAGAACCATCAACACCTGAAGAACCTCTACACTTGAAGAACCTCGTCACATCTGAAGAACCTCTTTACACTTGAAGAACCTCGTCACACCTGAAGAACCTCGTCACACCTGAAGAACCTCGTCACATCTGAAGAACCTCTTTACACTTGAAGAACCTCGTCACACCTGAAGAACCTCGTCACACTTGAAGAACATCTACACTTGAAGAACCTCGTCACACCTGAAGAACCTCGTCACACTTGAAGAACATCTACACTTGAAGAACCTCTACACTTGAAGAACCTCGTCACATCTGAAGAACCTCTTTACACTTGAAGAACCTCGTCACACCTGAAGAACCTCGTCACACCTGAAGAACCTCGTCACATCTGAAGAACCTCTTTACACTTGAAGAACCTCGTCACACCTGAAGAACCTCGTCACATCTGAAGAACCTCTTTACACTTGAAGAACCTCGTCACACCTGAAGAACCTCGTCACACTTGAAGAACATCTACACTTGAAGAACCTCGTCACACCTGAAGAACCTCGTCACACTTGAAGAACATCTACACTTGAAGAACCTCTACACTTGAAGAACCTCGTCACATCTGAAGAACCTCTTTATTTCAGGGATGGTGCGTCATGTGCTCCATGTGCTTCTTTAAAGGTTTTTCATAGTTAGTGGGTTATAACATGAAACATCAACAAAGTAACAATTATTATTTATTTTGATTCATTTATTGGTTCTCCTGAGGTTCTCCTGAGGTTCCCCTGAGGTTCTCCTGAGGCTCAGACAGAGACAAAAAGACTTTCTCCTCTGTATCGATCCCTCTAAAGAAGAAAATGTTCCTCCCACACTCTGTAATGCTTTCTTCTCTGTTCTGGTCATGTTCATCCTCCTCCATCCATCACGTCTGGTCCACTTCAGGATGAGCTTCTCATTGTATGCAGCGCATGGTGCCGCCATTGGAGCGACGTGAGTGGCTGACACTAATCCGGCATTTAGCATACGAAGTGTATTAAAATGTGACACGAGAGAAAGCAGCTAGCTCTGCACGACACAGGAGCGGCAGACTTGGACCGGGTCGCAGAATGACTCACAGCTTCACAAATCCAATCAGAGTTCAGCCCGGAGGTTCAGACGGGATTCAGAATGCCAGCAGCGACGTCGGGTCAGTCATTTAAATGAAACTCCATCTGTGTTCTCAGGAAAGAGCCGGCCAGCGCTCAATAACTCAGTCCGGTCTCTGAAGAGGTGTCAGCTGGTACAGAGGCCCGGACAAGAGGTCCACACGGGCCTTCATCCCAACCACCGAGAGTCCAAGACGGAGAGTCCAGAACTCCTCCTCCACCTCCTCTATTCTCCTTTCATGCTCCTGTTTCTCAGTTTCTCCTCCTTAAATAAACAATAACAGAAATCATTCAGGACTCACTCTGATCCTCTTCCTCCTCCTCCTCCTCCTCCTCCTCCTCCTCCTCCTCCTCCTCTGATCCTCTTCACTCTGATCCTCCTCCTCCTCCTCCTCCTCCTCCTCCTCCTCCTCCTCCTCCTCACTCTGATCCTCCTCCTCACTCTGATCCTCCTCCTCCTCCTCCTCCTCCTCTGATCCTCCTCCTCCTCCTCCTCCTCCTCCTCTGATCCTCCTCCTCCTCCTCCTCCTCACTCTGATCCTCCTCCTCCTCCTCCTCCTCCTCACTCTGATCCTCCTCCTCCTCCTCCTCCTCCTCCTCCTCACAGCAGTCACACTGCAGCTGCAGTTCATGATCTGACCTGTAGGGCGTCTGTCTCTGAGCCCGTCATAAAAAACCTTTGATTGGATCTACGAGCTGTTACCATGGATACGATGCAGGTTTTTGTTGGCCTTGAGTCTTCGTCGCCCTCTTCCTCTTCATCTCTGATCATGTTTAATATAAATATTTAAAATATTTAAATACTAAACAAGTTTTCTACAAAATATTTCCCTGAGACACTTAATGACAGTAATGAAGTAAAAGTACTTAGTTACTTTAAAAAATGGACCACAAGGAAGAAGAAGAAGAAGAAGAAGAAGAAGAAGAAGAAGAAGAAGAAGAGGAAGAAGAAGAAGAAGAAGAAGATGATGAAGAGGTTTACAGGCTCAGCAGCTTCTATGGACATGATGGCAGAGGAGAGGAGAGTGAAGAGGACGCTGACGGAGGAAGCTAAGAAGAGAAAAGGAGAGAGTGAGCGAGCAAGAAGATGATCGTGTCTCTCTTCTTCTCTGCTGCTCGTCTTTCATGTCTGAAAGCCAGAGAGAGACGAAGACGATGGACTCTGGTGGACTCTGGTGGACTCTGGAGGACTCTGGTGGACTCTGGTGGACTCTGGTGGACTCTGGTGGACTCTGGGACTCTGGTGGACTCTGGTGGACTCTGGAGGACTCTGGTGGACTCTGGAGGACTCTGGAGGACTCTGGTGGACTCTGGTGGACTCTGGAGGACTCTGGAGGACTCTGGTGGACTCTGGTGGACTCTGGTGGACTCTGGTGGACTGCTGAGTCGACCTGATCTGTGCAGATGAAGCGCTCAGTCTGGGTGACGAAGATGGCAGGTGAGCTACGTCCAGGTTTTTAAACACTGATTTGATCTGTAACGTCTGTAGCTGTGGTAGCGTTGTGGTAGCGTTGTGGTAGCGTTGTGGTAGCGTTGTGGTAGCGTTGTGGTAGCGTTCTCTGCGTGTCTCTGCTGCTTCACAGCTCTAAATTATTCACCTTGATGGCCTGAGGTGCCAGATGTGCTATTAGGACTCCTGTTATTATTGAGTGTGTGTTTTCAGTGTGTGTGTGTTTTCAGTGTGTGTGTGTTTTCAGTGTGTTGTGTGTTTTTCAGTGTGTGTTGTGTTTTCAGTGTGTGTGTGTTTTCAGTGTGTGTGTGTTTTCAGTGTGTGTGTGTTTTCAGTGTGTGTGTGTTTTCAGTGTGTGTGTGTTTTCAGTGTGTGTGTTTTCAGTGTGTGTTTTCAGTGTGTGTGTGTTTTCAGTGTGTGTGTTTTCAGTGTGTGTGTGTTTTCAGTGTGTGTGTGTTTTCAGTGTGTGTGTGTTTTCAGTGTGTGTGTGTTTTCAGTGTGTGTGTGTTTTCAGTGTGTTTGTGTTTTCATGTGTGTGTGTTTTCAGTGTGTGTGTTTTCAGTGTGTGTGTTTTTCAGTGTGTGTGTTTCAGTGTGTGGTTTTCAGTGTGGTGTTTTTGTGTGTGTGTTTTCAGTGTGTGTGTGTTTTCAGTGTGTGTGTGTTTTCAGTGTGTTTTGTGTGTGTGTTTTCAGTGTGTGTGTTTCAGTGTGTGTGTGTTTTCAGTGTGTTTTCAGTGTGTGTGTGTTTTCAGTGTGTGTGTTTTCAGTGTGTGTGTGTTTTCAGTGTGTTTTCAGTGTGTGTGTGTTTTCAGTGTGTTTTCAGTGTGTGTGTTTTCAGTGTGTGTGTGTTTTCAGTGTGTTTTCAGTGTGTGTGTGTTTTCAGTGTGTTTTCAGTGTGTGTGTTATGAGTGTGTGTGTTTTCAGTGTGTGTGTGTTTTCAGTGTGTGTGTGTTTTCAGTGTGTGTGTTATGAGTGTGTGTTTTCAGTGTGTGTGTTATGAGTGTGTGTGTTTTCAGTGTGTGTGTGTTTTCAGTGTGTGTGTTATGAGTGTGTGTGTGTTCAGTGTGTGTGTGTTCAGTGTGTGTGTGTTCAGTGTGTGTGTTTTCAGTGTGTTTTCAGTGTGTGTGTGTTTTCAGTGTGTTTTCAGTGTGTGTGTTTTCAGTGTGTGTGTTATGAGTGTGTGTTTTCAGTGTGTTTTCAGTGTGTGTGTTCAGTGTGTGTGTTTTCAGTGTGTGTGTGTTCAGTGTGTGTGTTATGAGTGTGTGTTTTCAGTGTGTTTTCAGTGTGTGTGTTCAGTGTGTGTGTTTTCAGTGTGTGTGTTTTCAGTGTGTGTGTTATGAGTGTGTGTTGCTCTCCATGTTACAAAGGAGACGATACGTTGAGGCGTGACAGAGCTGACATGATGGAGGTTCATGATGGAGGTACATGATGGAGGTACATGATGGAGGTACATGATGGAGGTTCATGATGGAGGTACATGATGGAGGTACATGATGGAGGTACATGATGGAGGTTCATGATGGAGGTACACGATGGAGGTACACGATGGAGGTACATGATGGAGGTACATGATGGAGGTACATGATGGAGGTTCATGATGGAGGTACATGATGGAGGTACATGATGGAGGTACATGATGGAGGTTCATGATGGAGGTTCATGATGGAGGTACACGATGGAGGTACACGATGGAGGTACATGATGGAGGTACATGATGGAGGTTCATGATGGAGGTACATGATGGAGGTTCATGATGGAGGTACATGATGGAGGTACATGATGGAGGTACATGATGGAGGTACATGATGGAGGTACATGGAGGAGTCATCAGCATATTTACAGGATTAATAACTTTGTTTGAACAACCTGACATACATGCTGAGCTTCACGTGTGCTGTTAGAACACGCGTGTGCTGATAACTGAATGAAAGCCAATGTTTCATGTTTATGCATCGTTTGTTTGTTAGGAGGGAACAACACATGTAGTCTGGACTGAGATGAACCGACGAAGCGTCGTGCAGAACTCGTTCAAACTTTCAGAACCACGGTCCACTTCAAACTCACGTTGAGCTGCAGGCTCTCGGTCCACTGTCCGATCACTCGGTACCCCGACCCGGTCACATTGTTCCACTGGTACTGAAACAGGTCGTAGCGTCCAGGGGCGTCGCCGTTATGGTTGAATGTCACCGAAGTACCAGCACTTCCTGTGGAGGACAAGGAACCAATCAGAGTTAGCTCAGTCTGTTAGCTGCTGTTAGCTCAGGTTAGCTCAGTCTGTTAGCTGCTGTTAGCTCAGGTTAGCTCAGTTTGTTAGCTGCTGTTAGCTCAGGTTAGCTCAGTCTGTTAGCTGCTGTTAGCTCAGGTTAGCTCAGTCTGTTAGCTGCTGTTAGCTCAGGTTAGCTCAGTCTGTTAGCTGCTGTTAGCTGCTGTTAGCTCAGGTTAGCTCAGTCTGTTAGCTGCTGTTAGCTCAGGTAAGCTCAGTTTTTTAGCTGCTGTTAGCTCAGTCTGTTAGCTGCTGTTAGCTGCTGTTAGCTCAGGTTAGCTCAGTTTGTTAGCTGCTGTTAGCTCAGGTTAGCAGCTGCTGTTAGCTCAGTCTGTTAGCTGCTGTTAGCTCAGGTAAGCTCAGTTTGTTAGCTGCTGTTAGCTCAGGTAAGCTCAGTTTGTTAGCTGCTGTTAGCTCAGGTTAGCTCAGTCTGTTAGCTGCTGTTAGCTGCTGTTAGCTCAGGTTAGCTCAGTCTGTTAGCTGCTGTTAGCTCAGGTTAGCTCAGTCTGTTAGCTGCTGTTAGCTGCTGTTAGCTCAGGTTAGCTCAGTATGTTAGCTGCTGTTAGCTCAGGTTAGCTCAGTCTGTTAGCTGCTGTTAGCTCAGGTTAGCTCAGTCTGTTAGCTGCTGTTAGCTCAGGTTGTTAGCTGCTGTTAGCTCAGTCTGTTAGCTGCTGTTAGCTCAGGTTAGCAGCTGCTGTTAGCTCAGTCTGTTAGCTGCTGTTAGCTCAGTTTGTTAGCTGCTGTTAGCTCAGTCTGTTAGCTGCTGTTAGCTCAGTCTGTTAGCTCAGTTTGTTAGCTGCTGTTAGCTCAGGTTAGCAGCTGCTGTTAGCTCAGTCTGTTAGCTGCTGTTAGCTCAGTCTGTTAGCAGAACATGAATCTGTATCTGTGCAGTGATGATGAAGATCAGTTATAGACGGTGAAGAGCTGCAGACCTTCAAACACAGTTTATGAGTCCAGCACCGTTTATGATCAGTCTCCTCTGTGCTACACTTTATTTCCTCTGAAGCTGCTCTGACTCTGACAGACTCTAAAAAACACCTGTCTGTCCACCTGTCTGTCTGTCTGTCCGTCCACCTGTCTGTCCACCTGTCCACCTGTCTGTCCGCCTGTCTGTCTGTCTGTCTGTCCACCTGTCTGTCCGCCTGCCTGTCTGTCTGTCTGTCTGTCTGTCTGCCTGTCTGTCTGTCTGTCTGCCTGTCTGTCCACCTGTCTGTCTGTCCGCCTGTCTGTCTGTCCACATGTCTGTCTGTCCACTCACCGTTGAAGCTGACACTGCGGATGTACTTCAGTAGTTTCTTCCCTCCAGCAAGGTCCATCTCCGGGCAGATCCCGGACACGTCAGGACAGAGGTCTCTCTGCATGTTGTGGAGCGCGTGGGCCATCGCGTACACGGCGTCAATCACAAACTGGACCTTCCCCTCCTGCTCGTACTTCGAGTCGATGCCAATCCGCTCCTGACCTGAGACACAGACAGAGTTCATGTTGTCACTGAGCGGAGCTGAATCTGTGGTCAATGACTGACGCAGTCTTTGTGTTCCTGTGGTTTAGTTACATTTAAATAAACTCACAGATTACTTGAATAATTCTCTTTTTGAAGACCTTGTGGTGTGGTGTAACCATAAAAACTAAAACACACAACAAAAAGCTAAATTCTCAATAAAAAACATCAACTGGTTTGGCATAATCCTACATTTTTGTTTAACAATGAAGAAAATAAATGGAACACCATTGTTATTATAACTAACCTGGGAAATTGTGTCTGTCAAGTCCACTTCCTAAATTGTCAATGCGGTGTAACCAACAAGAAGGAGGTTAGCTCTCTCTGAAGCCCTGATAGTTTGACATGTTTAGGGTGGTCAGGTGTGCTTAGGAAAACATTCATAAATCACAATAACTGTAAAAATATCATTACACTAAAAGTACGTTCCGAATCAAAGCAGGACGTTAAGTGGAGAAATCATCAGCGAGACCGCAGAGAACAGAAAAGTGTGCTTGCCGATGTTCTCCCTTCATCTACCAACTGTCAGCAGGATCTGAAAGTTCATTCTGGTCGGATATGAAAGGACAGGTCACCCAGGTGGAAGTGAGCTGCAAGCAACAGCTGGGTGAGAAGAACGTCTTCACCTGGCCTCACCTGACATCCTGTTCTATTCTGAGTCTGATGTGAACTTTGAACTCACGTCATCAAAAATGACAGATGACTGGAAACAACTCTGATTTTCAAGTCTGAAAATTCAGGCGTTCTGTCAAAGCGACAGACTGGACAGGAATAAAACATTTCAAACCACACACACACCATGAACACTGGATTCTCCCTGTCCATCGCATCCAGACCCCTCACTACAACTTCGTTGAAGTCAGATGTTCTTCTTTTCACAGAAAACACGAGTTCACATGTTTTGTTTGTTTCCTAAACTAATTCTTAAATTAATTAACAATAGGAAACACCCACTTCTTGTTGTTGAACTCGCAGATGTCTTCACAGATCTTCAACAGCTCGCTGTATCCGGGGTCGTCCCCACATGCCTCAAAGCCCAATTTATGAAGTGCTTCGAACACATCAAGTCTGTGCTCCCCCCTCCTTAGACCCCTTCCAGTTCACAAACCAGGTACAGGTTTGTGTCAGTTGGAATAAGATGTAATCCTCTATTGCAATGTACTAACATTTTTAATAGTTTATGCATAATTTGTCAAATGTTTCCAGCATTTGTCCAGCTCTATATTGCAAAAACACATAAAATCTTATTTTAAAATAATCCTAATAAAATCTATTTTCAAGTGATATATTTAAATGAAGTAACTTGCAAACACACAGGTGGAAATAAATACGTAATATTTCTCCTGTGTTGTGGTTAAAAGCTATTTGAACTGACACGAAACCAAAAAATACTAAATCTACATTTTTGCAAACCTGATACAACCTTTCAAAACAGTTTATTAAAACATGTTTGAACTGCTCATAATGCAAACTCTTATTTATCACTGACCCTAAAACAAACAGACACATTTAATGAAGTCGGAGAAGACTGTAAATTATAACATGATACTAACAGCAGGCTAACAACAGGTGAACTCACCTGTACACTTCCTGCTGCTGTCGTCCTTCTTGGACGAGCTCATCAGTTTACAGTTGAAGTTCTCCTCCCAGTACTCGGCAAACCAAACGTTCCTCCGGTTGTTCTCTAGAGTCCGTGACATGAAGTACGCGTCGAAGCCTGAAACACAACGAGCAGGGTCAACTAAACCACATGAGCTGGAGCCTGAAGTCTCGGACTGTGTCCAGGATCAACATCCAGTCTTTAGTGATCACAGAGAGACAGACAAGTTCTCTGAGGATGACTGACATGATTTCCAGGTTCAGAGGGACAGACAGCTGACGTCTATTTCTGTCTGCTCATGAATAATTAATACAAACTGACACATCAAACATGAAGCTGCTGAATCCAGATCAAACCAGATCACAACTCAACCAGGTCTGTATGTGATCAGTTCAAGTAGCTAACTGCTAATTAGCTGCGGTTAGCATGCTAACAGAACCGGGCTCAGCAGCTGGACCGGGTTGAAGCTCAGAGACCAACAGGTAATAACGTGACAGTACCGAGGTGATTTACAGACTTCTACAGACCATGTAGCTAACTGAACTGACTCAGCCCGGGATGCCAGGAGCCAAACCCGGCTGCTGTGTTCACTGTTAGACTGGACACTGCTGGTTCAGAGGTTCTGTCGCTGTGTTCACTGTTAGACTGGACACTGCTGGTTCAGAGGTTCTGTCGCTGTGTTCACTGTTAGACTGGACACTGCCGGTTCAGAGGTTCTGTCACTGTGTTCACTGTTAGACTGGACACTGCCGGTTCAGAGGTTCTGTCGCCGTGTTCACTGTTAGACTGGACACTGCCGGTTCAGAGGTTCTGTCGCCGTGTTCACTGTTAGACTGGACACTGCCGGTTCAGAGGTTCTGTTCCTGTTGTCACTGTTAGACTGGACACTGCCGGTTCAGAGGTTCTGTCGCTGTGTTCACTGTTAGACTGGACACTGCTGGTTCAGAAGTTCTGTCGCTGTGTTCACTGTTAGACTGGACACTGCCGGTTCAGAGGTTCTGTCGCCGTGTTCACTGTTAGACTGGACACTGCCGGTTCAGAGGTTCTGTCGCCGTGTTCACTGTTAGACTGGACACTGCCGGTTCAGAGGTTCTGTTCCTGTGTTCACTGTTAGACTGGACACTGCCGGTTCAGAGGTTCTGTCGCTGTGTTCACTGTTAGACTGGACACTGCCGGTTCAGAGGTTTTGTTCCTGTGTTCACTGTTAGACTGGACACTGCCGGTTCAGAGGTTCTGTCGCTGTGTTCACTGTTAGACTGGACACTGCCGGTTCAGAGGTTCTGTTCCTGTGTTCACTGTTAGACTGGACACTGCTGGTTCAGAGGTTCTGTTGCTGGGTTGGGTTCAGTCCGGCTGTGTTCACACTGATGCTAGCTCATAGCGCTAGCTGCATTATTATTATTATTGTATTGTGATGATGTTGATGTGTCGGTGTGTGCAGCGTCTCCTCAGCACAGCTCACATTATCCATAAACTAGGCTACGTCCCATCAGAGCTTCACATGAAGATCAAACAGAGTTTGAGCCCTGAGCTTCATCCAGATGGAATCACTGTTGAGACTCTGATCATGAAGACGTTTCTAAATCAGTTTCCTTCAGGCTGCAGAACGATCAGTTCTTCATCTGTTCTTGGCTTCCTCTGTCAACGTCCTCTTCACTCTCTTCTCCTCTGCCATTAGGTCCGTAGAAGCTGCTGAGCCCTGCTCTGCTAACACACATTAGCTTAGAGGTTACTTCAGGTTACTCTGTTGGCTAGCCGGATACATGCAGCTTCAGTCGTTAGCCTTAGCTTAATGTTTGCTAACATTAGCAAAACATGATGAGCAAACTGAGCTAACATGAGCTAACAGCAGCTAACAGACTGAGCTAACATGAGCTAACAGCAGCTAACAAACTGAGCTAACATGAGCTAACAGCAGCTAACAAACTGAGCTAACATGAGCTAACATGAGCTAACAGCAGCTAACAGACTGAGCTAACATGAGCTAACAGCAGCTAACAAACTGAGCTAACATGAGCTAACAGCAGCTAACAGACTGAGCTAACATGAGCTAACAGCAGCTAACAAACTGAGCTAACATGAGCTAACAGCAGCTAACAGACTGAGCTAACATAAGCTAACAGCAGCTACCAGACTGAGCTAACATGAGCTAACAAACTGAGCTAACATGAGCTAACAGACTGAGCTAACATGAGCTAACAGCAGCTAACAAACTGAGCTAACATGAGCTAACAGCAGCTAACAGCAGCTAACAGACTGAGCTAACATGAGCTAACAGACTGAGCTAACAGCAGCTAACAAACTGAGCTAACGGCAGCTACAGCTGGCAGCAGTTTACTGTCCATCAGGAACCTCTGGCTGTTGTCCTGTCATGTCTTTGTTGTGTCAGTAAATGAAGTTTTTGGTGGTCGTGGTCGTGGACGATGATGTCACAGGAAGAAGTGATGATAGAAACAGACAGGAAGTCAAA
>JAFMOB010000561.1:152994-162994 GCA_018985215.1 Larimichthys polyactis
AAAGCACCTGACGTGGACCTCGCTGGTTCCAGAGGTTCTGTTCGGTCCAGCCGTGTTCACTGGAAGGTAGACGCGCTAATAACCAGTGGAGGAGGAGAAGGTTGTTACAGACGTTTGATGTGAAACTGAATCTGTCACAAATATCTGTAAGCAGCAGTGTGTTTACAGCTAACGGAGCTAAAAGCTAACGGAGGTAAAAGCTAACGGAGCTTAAAGCTAACGGAGCTAAACGTTAACGGAGCTAAAGGCTAACGGAGCTAAAAGCTAACGGAGCTAAAAGCTAACGGAGCTAAAAGCTAACGGAGGTAAGTGCTAACGGAGCTAAACGATAACGGAGCTAAAAGCTAACGGAGCTAAAAGCTAACGGAGCTAAATGTTAACGGAGCTAAAAGCTAACGGAGCTAAACGTTAACGGAGCTAAAGGCTAACGGAGCTAAAAGCTAACGGAGCTAAAAGCTAACGGAGGTAAGTGCTAACGGAGCTAAACGATAACGGAGCTAAAAGCTAACGGAGCTTAAAGCTAACGGAACTAAAAGCTAACGGAGCTAAACGTTAACGGAGCTAAAAGCTAACGGAGCTAAAAGCTAACGGAGCTAAAAGCTAACGGAGGTAAACGTTAACGGAGCTAAAAGCTAACGGTGCTAAAAGCTAACGGGGGTAAGTGCTAACGGAGCTAAAAGCTAACGGAGCTAAACGATAACGGAGCTAAACGTTAACGGAGCTAAACGTTAACGGAGCTAAAAGCTAACGGAGCTAAAAGCTAACGGAGCTAAAAGCTAACGGAGGTAAGTGCTAACGGAGCTAAAAGCTAACGGAGCTAAATGCTAACGGAGCTAAAAGCTAACGGGGCTAAATGCTAACGGAGCTAAAAGCTAAAGGAGCTAAAAGCTAACGGAGCTTAAAGCTAACGGGGGTAAGTGCTAACGAAGCTAAAAGCTAACGGAGCTAAAAGCTAACGGAGGTAAGTGCTAACGGAGCTAAAAGCTAACGGAGCTAAAAGCTAACGGGGCTAAAAGCTAACGGAGCTTAAAGCTAACGGAGCTAAAAGCTAACGGAGCTAAATGCTAACGGAGCTTAAAGCTAACGGGGCTAAAAGCTAACGGAGGTAAGTGCTAACGGAGCTTAAAGCTAACGGAGCTAAAAGCTAACGGAGCTAAAAGCTAACGGAGGTAAGTGTTAACGGAGCTAAAAGCTAACGGAGCTAAAAGCTAACGGAGCTTAAAGCTAACGGAGCTGAATGCTAACGGAGCTAAATGCTAACGGAGCTAAAAGCTAACGGAGCTAAAAGCTAACGGAGGTAAGTGCTAACTATTATTATGTTTTAAGTGTTTCAGTTTATTAAAAAGACGTGAATGCTTTTAGAAAAACAGATTCGTCTTTTTAAACTCTGACGTGACCCTGAAGTTTGCAGCATGTTTAACATTTCATATTCTTTGTGCGTTATATTTAGTTTGTTATTTCTCCTGATGCTGAGGTTATAAACTTTAGTAAACGTATGCCTCAGTGTGTTCCTGTTGTCTTTGTTTCATTAATAATCCTCCGCTCAGCATGTGACCGCGGAGACTTCACAGTTATTATTAGTTTCTATCAAAGAGATTGAAACCTGCGTCTGTCACACGGGACCGCAAACATTACACATGTTAGCAGCTGGAAATCCCAACTGTCTGTGAACACAACACTGAACCTCTGCCGCCTCCGCGTCCCGTGGGGAATATTTCCAAATGAAAGTTTCACATTTTATCTGTCAGCACACACAGGAATAACTACAGCCTCCTTTATATCACAGATATTATCCAGCATGACGACCTGGTGACAGCGAGGTCAGCCCGTAACGTTTCATCAGGTTTGTGAGTCAATGACAAACAAACAAACAAACAAACAAACAAACAAACAAACAAACAAGGCGTCTGCATTAACATCGAGAAACAACACAAGACAATTCCTCTGGAAAATCATCCAGCCTGTACTCTCCTCCAACTACAACTGAAAATGGTTCTCAACACTTTGGGGCCCGGTCTCCTGGTTTTTATCGACTCCTGCCTTAGATTAGGAACTGTCCCAGCTGCTTTTAAACATGCTGTGGTCAGGCCTCTTCTTAAAAAGCCCAATCTTGACCCCTCAGTTTTATCTAATTTTAGACCCGTCTCTAATCTGCCTTTTCTTTCTAAGGTTTTAGAAAAAGTTGTTTTTATTCAATTACAGTCCTTTCTTGAGGATAACTTTGTTCTTGAGAAGTTCCAATCTGGGTTTAGATCTCGTCACAGCACCGAGTCCGCACTGTTAAAGGTGCACAACGACATCGCTCTGTCCGTGGATGCCAAGTGCCCTGTTGCCCTAGTGCTTCTCGACCTCACAGCAGCCTTTGACACGGTGGACCACGCAGTCCTCCTGTCACGTCTAAGTAATTATGTTTGCATCCATGGCCCTGTATTAAAGTGGTTTACATCATACTTATCCGGTAGAACCTTCTCTGTTATGGTTGGTGACCTGTCCTCCTCCATTGCCCCTCTCTCCTGTGGAGTTCCACGAGGATCTATTCTTGGCCCCATACTCTTCTCATTGTACATGTTACCACTTGGGTCAATTATAGCCAGGCACAACCTTTCTTTTCACTGTTATGCAGACGACATACAAATCTATCTGCCAAACAGCAATGGTCAATGTTCTTTGTTTTCTTGTATTGCCGATATTAAGCAGTGGTTGGCCCAAAACTTTCTTTATTTAAACAATGACAAAACTGAGTGTATTGTATTTGGGAATACTGCGACGGCTGGCCTCGGCACCCTGTCCTCTAAGCTGAATTCAACCGTCAGAAACCTGGGAGTGACCTTTGACAGTCACCTCAGGTTTGACAAACACATCAACAACGTTGTCAGGACGAGTTTCTTTCAGTTGCGTCTCCTGGCCAAAGTTAAAATGTTTTTAAGCCGTCAGAACCTTGAGAAAGCCATCCATGCTTTAATAAGCTCAAGGTTAGTTATGTTATGTTGTTATGTTGTGTTGTGTTGTTATGTTATGTTATTATGTTATATTGTTATGTTGTTATGTTGTTATGTTATATTATGTTGTTATGTTGTGTTATGTTATTATGTTATATTATGTTGTTATGTTGTTATGTTATATTATGTTATGTTGTTATGTTGTTATGTTATTATGTTATATTATGTTGTTATGTTATGTTGTTATGTTATATTATGTTATTATATAACAATAGTTCCAGTTTTTTAACATTTGACCAAACTTACTATACTGCCCTCACATTGTGGCTTGAACTAATCATGAAATGAAAACTTCTGTTTTAGCTCTGAACTTGAACTTGAACGTCACACTGACAGAAAAATCTATTTTAAAATTGTTTCAATCATTTATCAACAAAATGAAATATTTACATAATATGTAGACATTGAGTTAAATCATCTTTACTTTAGTTTTTTACACAGGACATTAATCAACTATTGGGAAAATAACGGACAAATAAATGAATAATAAACATTAGCTGCAGACCTGCGTTCAACCAATCAGATCAAGTCAAACTTTTAGTTCACAGATTGTTTCTGTGTTTTATTACGGTCTTAAAATCTGATTTTTATGGGAAAATAGCATGAGGAGAAGCTTTGGTTAATGGGATTTATGGGATTACGTGGGTTGTTTTTATATATCCGACGGATAACAGACAATTTGTGTCCATTGTCAGCACTGATTTCCCATGAGGCTCGGGGGCGATGCATCATACATGAAGGGTGGAGGACTCCGTAAGGGCGAAGCTCGGGGGAGATATTTCTGTGTGCGAGGCCTCAGAGAAGGTTTCGCCTCATTAGAGATGATGAATGAGGAGAAGAAACGAGTACCGGGAGGCAGACGACCAGTAAAACCAGCAGCTCCGTCCACCTCATCCAGATAAATGTTTTCATCACGTCTGTCCTCCAGAAGCTCTCCATGTTCCCCTGCTGCTCATAGAGCTCCACCGTCTACCTGCAGCAGCCCACGTTACATTCAGAGTCTGCGGTTCTTGAACGTCCTCATACAGACAGATGTTTCCTCCTCCTGGCTCTGCCACCCGTACGCTCAGGACAGTCCAAACTTTTCTGTCCGTCGTTCCCCGTTGGTGGAACGTCCTACCAGTTCCTACAGATCAGGGGCGTCCCTCTAGACCTTCACAGACCTCCTGAAGACCTCCAGCTCTTCAGAGAGGACCTCCTCTACAACACTACCAACATCTGGACATGACACATCTGTCCCTCTAAGAACTGTCACAGCACTTACTGCTGCACCAACAGATTGATACGTATCAGTAGAGAGAAACCACGAGAAAACATGAATACGAGTTCATGGAGACTGAAGTGAGTCACCTTCGAGGATCTCTTCAGACTCCTCTGAAAGTTCTCCGTTGTCCAGGTCAGAGAGGAACGCTCTTGGATGAGAGGCGGCACGTCTCCATATATTAAACATTCATAGATTTTATATATAATTCATATGTATCATATTAGACCTGAAGAAACCTCTGAGACGAGACACGAGAGACTCTGAAGGTCACAGCTGGTTTGCTGTTTGGATTATCACAAAGATTTTAACGGATGCAGTTTTTCAAGCTGAAACTAGATCAACAGAAGTAAAGAGCTAACGTTAACTACATCATTGAAATGAGTCGTCCAGGCTGAAGCTTCAGAGCAGGAGCGTCCCGTGACATCAGCTCAAACCTCTCTGCGACCGCTTGGCCTTGAGCTAGTCACGTTAGCTTCAACAACAAGCTGTTGGATGCTGAAACTGACGTGTTAATGGAAGTCATCCACAGCCGTCGTGTCACCAGCTGGGTCGGTCCATTTAACAGGACCGGCCTGCACGCGCTCAGCCAGGCTGCAAACATGCAAACTGCTCGGAGCCGCTCGGCTAACCTGCACGCTAAAGGCTAAATTTATCCTCACAGATGAAGACGGTGGTCTAAATGATGAGTTCTGTATTTAACTGCTTCAGCCTAACCCTAACCCTATTACATCCAGAACATGGATGTAATAGATCCGTGCTCTCCGCCGCCGTTGTTATGGTAACCATGACGTGACTAAGCAGTCAGATAAATTATCGCTAGAGGAATAAAACACAATTTGCTTTAATTCAACATAGATTTAGAAAGTAAAACGCACAATTCTCGCTAGAAATGTCCTCAAACAATGCAGATATATCTTGAAATGTTGTTTTTACGGCCAGAACGTTCAATATACACACAGAACATCACTGCCACCTAGTGGTGAGGATGACGGGCCGTTTGTGAATCACGAATATTTGTTTGTGGATCTGTTGGATCTCGACAAGAACTGAGGAAAAAGATGCGTGTGTGTGAATGGTGATCCACAAATGCTGAATCACGCTTCACAAACAGACTTTTCAGTTTTACAAATGGCTTTTTTGTTTTTACAAATGGGAAATTATATTTTTACAAATACACGTGTATTTGTAAAAACCAAAATACAAGTTACAAATTAGAAATTTGTATTTGTGGATTGCAAATCAAGGAACATTTGTAGATCACTCTCTGTGCGTTTACAGATATATTTAAGACAAAAAGATTAGCAGATTTTCAAACTTCCCTCAGCCTCTCGGACTCTCTGAAGGTACTTTTTATTTCCCTACAGTTTTTCTGACGTCTGCACTATGACAGCGACCTAAATGTGACGTACCACAATGCATCATGGGACTTCTCTGGCTCTGTGTGGTGAGTTTGTTTGAGAGTTCTCAGAGAAACTTTAGATAAGACACAAACTCTAATCAGTCTCCGCCCGGCTGACTAATCACTGTGGATGTCTCCTCCCGTATCTTCAACGCCCCGCTGGAAACAAACGCCGTCTAATTACATTAGCGGTGTGTGTGTCGGTGGACTGAACCTCCTGAAATCAATACATGGTGGATTAGTCCAGAATCTGCAGATAACCTCAAAGAGCCGAGCACAAACACACAGAGCTGTATCAGATGAATGGTTAATGAGGGAGGCGGACCACGTCTTCAAGACTGATCTGATCTGAACAACCAACATAATAAATAATTCACTGATCGTTCATCTGTGGAGCTCAGCCTGTCCTCTTGGACAGTCTCAGAGACTACATCCAGGTTTTAGACAGTCTGTGGACGTCTCAGAGACTACGTCAAGGTTTTAGACAGTCTGTGGATGTCTCAGAGACTACGTCCAGGTTTTAGACAGTCTGTGGATGTCTCAGAGACTACGTCCAGGTTTTAGACAGTCTGCGGATGTCTCAGAGACTACGTCCAGGTTTTAGACAGTCTGTGGATGTCTCAGAGACTACGTCCAGGTTTTAGACAGTCTGTGGATGTCTCAGAGACTACGTCAAGGTTTTAGACAGTCTGCGGGGATGTCTCAGAGACTACGTCCAGGTTTTAGACAGTCTGTGGATGTCTCAGAGACTACGTCCAGGTTTTAGACAGTCTGCGGGGACGTCACGGAGACTATGTCCAGGTTTTAAACAGTCTTTGGTCTTTATCTTTGAAAATACAGAAGTGTTTCTTTCAAACTGAACCGGTCGAGGTGACGTTGAACTGAGAGAATCATTTTGTCCTCCACAGATCGATGATCTCGTCTGTGTAAATAAACTGGTTTAGTCTTGGTTCAGTTCGAGGACTTCGTGGATGCCGTATTCACCCCGGTGGCGCTGTGTCCTTTAACAATCCTCCAAAAACTCGAGCTCAGAAATGTCAGGATGCATCCGAAGCGCTGAGTTGTAAAGAGTCATCAGATTTCTGTAAATGTCACTGAGATTATTCAGAGAACAATCAACATCAGTGTGAAGTCAACGAGCACCACAGTTCACAGCTCGTCTGTTTCATGGATATAAACAGAGTTTTACTTCCACATTTAGAAACACGCTGGACCGGTCCACTTCAGGGTCCACTCACAATCATATAAAGGTTCTAACTGGAACATGACATCACTCCAAAGTGATGTCATGGAAAAACCAAAGATTTTCTTTAAAGAACTATGGTGCCATCAAAAACGGTCTAAATGGTGCTCCAAAGAACTTTGGTTCTTTAAGGAACCATTTCAAGTTCTTTGTGAACAAAACTGGTTCAGTAAAGAACCTAAATAGTTCTTAAATAATTCATCAGAATAAATGGTTCTTTGAAAAACAAGAACATGAACAGAGTTATCGACAACGTTTTTATTTAACTTCCTCCAGGTACGGAACCACAGAAGAACCTCAGGAGAACCACTGAAGAACCGCAGGAGAACCTCTGAAGAACCTCAGGACAACCATTGAAGAACCACTGAAGAACCACAGGAGAAACTCAGAAGAACCACAGGAGAAGCACTGAAGAACCACAGGAGAAGCACTGAAGAACCACAGGAAAACCTGTGAAGAACCACTGAAGAACCACAGGAGAAACTCAGAAGAACCACAGGAGAAACTCAGAAGAACCACAGGAGAAGCACTGAAGAACCTCAGGACAACCACTGAAGAACCACAGGAGAACCTCTGAAGAACCTCAGGACAACCATTGAAGAACCACAGGAAAACCTGTGAAGAAACTCAGAAGAACCACAGGAGAACCACAGGAGAAACTCAGAAGAACCACAGGAGAACCACAGGAGAAGCACTGAAGAACCACAGGAAAACTCAGAAGAACCACAGGAGAACCACAGGAGAAGCACTGAAGAACCACAGGAGAAACTCAGAAGAACCACAGGAAAACCTGTGAAGGACCACTGAAGAACCACAGGAGAAGCACTGAAGAAACTCAGAAGAACCACAGGAGAAGCACTGAAGAACCACAGGAGAAACTCAGAAGAACCACAGGAGAACCACAGGAGAACCACAGGAGAAGCACTGAAGAACCACAGGAAAACTCAGAAGAACCACAGGAGAATTTAGAAGAATAAAAATAACCAATGACTGAGCCGACGAAGGGTCAGAGATGTTCAACCCGACAACAGATCAACGTCATCAAGAACCGAGACCGGAAAAGAAACCCGACTAGACGACAGATATGAGGATATTTATAACAAGAGCCAACTTCTAACTTCTTTAGTCATAAGAAGATCCAAAGAGTTCACGTGAGGAAACTTTTATTTTATCAGCAATTAAACCATCTTAAAGTTTCTGCAGGAACCAGCACAATATTTTACTGTATCATCAGCATAGAGATTATAGGTTTATACTGATATCAGATGTCTCTGATATGACTTTACTGCTGAGGCTGGCAGGGTAAGGTATAACTAGAAGAAGTCCAGAACAGAACGAGGGTCAGGGACAGGTCAGAGAGGTGACATTTAGATTGGGGAAATGTTGACTAATGATTAAGCAAACTAAGAAGATGTGATGCTATCTGTATCTATGGGGAGGTGTCCGAGACAGAGAGGATAAAAACCAACTGCTCCTCAGGGAGCCTCTTCTCTGTAACCCCTTTTGGTGTTGCACTGTTAAACGCTTCTTCTTGCACAAGAATAATTATTGAAGGGTCATTTGATTGATGAAAATTCTCATAACAGAGACGAACTTTGGCACCGGTTTGACCTAAACTGTTGTACAGTTATATCTGTAACTATAACCAGGACAACATCGGACCTATGACAGAACCCTGAGCTACACTATTAGAGATCTTTAGCTGGTTACAGATGAGCCCATCACATTGGAGACCTTCATAAAGAAACCGTCCGACCGCCAACAAAATTCAACCTCAACAAGCTGACGAGTTGTTCACGGATCGTATCGAAGAACTTAGAAAAGTCGTACCTGCTTCTCTGGAGAGCTGCATGAAGGCGTCCACCCCCTTCTCCCCGTAGCTGCCCTCTGAGGCCACCGTGGAGACGTAGTTCCACCCCATGGCCTTGACGATGTCCACCATGGCCTGAGCCTGGAAACTGTCTGGAGGGACGACCCGAGAGAAGAAGTCGTACCGCCGGTCATCGCTTAGCTCTGGGGCGGTGGAGGCGTAGCTGATCTGAGGGATCTGCAAGAAAGAGAACGACGGTGAGAACAGTGATCGACATTTATGACTCTATCATCATGTATATTCTCAGTCTGAACTGTTTTAGTTCAAACCATTTTCTGTCTTTAACTTGTTAGTTTGTGAAGTTTCTTATTTTCCCTGAAACAATTAAAAGAGGAGAAACTTCATTTTCAGGTCTCTGGTGAACAGGATGGAGAAGCTAACGTCTGATCGATGTGAGACGTTTGCAGGAAAAATGAGTTTGACAGAGTAAAAGGTGTTCATGCTAATTACAGAAAGTCTGAGAGAGGTCGAGGATTATTTCATCTCTGTCCGCCGAGGTCGACAATTTAAACCCATCTGAGAAGTCTGAAAGTTTTAAATCCAGCATGAGATACTTCTGCTCATTACACCTCTGAACTGCTGCCAGTCTGATGGACGTCACAGAGACTACGTCCAGGTTTTAGACAGTCTGTGGGGACATCACAGAGACTATGTCCAGGTTTTAGACAGTCTGTGGGGACGTCACAGAGACTACGTCCAGGTTTTAGACAGTCTGTGGGGACGTCACAGAGACTACGTCCAGGTTTTAGACAGTCTGCGGAGACGTCACGGAGACTACGTCCAGGTTTTAGACAGTCTGCAGGACGTCACGGAGACTACGTCCAGGTTTTAGACAGTCTGCAGGACGTCACAGAGACTACGTCCAGGTTTTAGACAGTCTGTGGGGACGTCACAGAGACTACGTCCAGGTTTTAGACAGTCTGTGGGGACGTCTCAGAGACTACGCCCAGGTTTTAGACAGTCTGAGGGGACGTCACGGAGACTACGTCCAGGTTTTAGACAGTCTGCAGGACGTCACGGAGACTACGTCCAGGTTTTAGACAGTCTGCAGGACGTCACAGAGACTACGTCCAGGTTTTAGACAGTCTGAGGGGACGTCACGGAGACTACGTCCAGGTTTTAGACAGTCTGCGGGGACGTCACAGAGACTACGTCCAGGTTTTAGACAGTCTGTGGGGACGTCACGGAGACTACGTCCAGGTTTTAGACAGTCTGTGTGGACGTC
>JAFMOB010000561.1:167994-236209 GCA_018985215.1 Larimichthys polyactis
GATGCGAGGAGGAAGTGGGGAGGAAGTGAGGAGGAAGTGGGGAGGATGCGAGGAGGAAGTGGGGAGGATGTGAGGAGGAAGTGAGGAGGATGTGAGGAGGATGTGAGGAGGAAGTGGGAAGGATGTGAGGAGGAAGTGAGGAGGATGTGAGGAGGATGTGAGGAGGATGTGAGGAGGAAGTGAGGAGGATGTGAGGAGGAAGTGAGGAGGATGTGAGGAGGATGTGAGGAGTCTTTGGGTCTGGGCCTCAGGACCAGGCAGGACCTCGTCCTTCCCGTCTGTTCGTACTCTAATAAACTCTGTTTGACAGCAGTCGCCATGGCGACCAGGCCAAATGAAGCCGTTTGGTCATGCCTCTCGTAACTCTCAAGTCTGTCTGACGGCTGAGATGATTTATCGGAGGAGGATCCGTGGAGGTTCAGATGAGGCGGGATGATGAGATGCTCCCACGATTGGTCGCACCAGGAAGGAGGAGTCGGAGCTGGATGGATGGACGGAGAGACGAGAGCTTGAAGCTCGATGTCAGAAAGAAGACGACGACCGAAGAACACAGCGACAGAACCTCTGAACCAGCAGTGTCCAGTCTAACAGTGAACACGGCGACAGAACCTCTGAACCGGCAGTGTCCAGTCTAACAGTGAACACAGCAACAGAACCTCTGAACCGGCAGTGTCCAGTCTAACAGTGAACACAGCGACAGAACCTCTGAACCGGCAGTGTCCAGTCTAACAGTGAACACAGCAACAGAACCTCTGAACCAGCAGTGTCCAGTCTAACAGTGAACACAGCGACAGAACCTCTGAACCAGCAGTGTCCAGTCTAACAGTGAACACAGCGACAGAACCTCTGAACCGGCAGTGTCCAGTCTAACAGTGAACACAGCAGCCTATCAGGTGGTTTTCTGGTGACAGTTTTTGAAGTAAAACTGTTTCATGTGGTGCCGGACACGTGACAGAGGCGACATCATGGTTTCATGTTGTTTCTCTTCAGAAGTTTGAGCGTATTAAAACTACAAAGACATTACCGGATGAATGAAGCCATGTTCATCCTCCATTCATCACCTCGTTTTCGCTCCGTCAGCGTCTCTCCGGCCTTCGTCTTCCTGCCAAACGTTACTCGACCCCGCTCGTCCTCCCAGAGCTCATTAAGCAATCATCAACAAAATGGCAGCTCGTTCAATCATTGAGTTTTTCTCGCTCCTATTGATGAGCCGTGTGAATACGCTGCATTCATTCATTCATTCATTGTCAGAGCGCGGCTCAGAGAGGAACGCTGTGCAGCGATCAAACACTCGACAGTGGAGTGGAAACGCTGCCGGCTCTCAGCCAGAAACACTCAGCGTCTCTCTGTGGGCTGTTTAAATGTCGCTGCGCTCAGCGCCAGGCGTGTTTCACAGAGATACTTCTTCACATCGCTGCCGACAATGAACCCTCCGCTCTGTGGTTTGCTCCGGCGACCGTCCTCAGCGCATGCAGCCAAACTTCATCTGGCCTGTGAAACAGAGACAGATTACACTCCCAGGCCGAGGAGGCTCCGTGCCGTCACGCCGCTCAGAGCTGGACCACGGTGAATGGTGTATTGTGAATGGCAGATAAAGAGCGGGAAACGGCAGGATCAAAGTGTGAGTCAGGAAACAACATGAATCAGTTTGAAACCTCGTTAACCAGTTACTGCGTTTACAGCAGCAGGTACATGCTAACGGCAGACTCAGTTAGCACGTTAGCTCTGTGTCAGTCATAATCTGGACTTTAACGTTTGAAGAATTCAACGTTCATTTTACAGCCACCCGTGAGGTAAACCTCGTACGCCGGAAAAGAAACATTTGCTAATGAAGACATTCATTTTCCAAAGTAATGAGCTCGTTAGAGAGTTAATATGTTTCATATATCACTGTGGTGATGATGACGAGGAAACAGGCGACTCCAGTGCTTCTTCTTCAGGGTCATTCATTCACATGGTGTCCATAAGGATCTATGTCAACGTCTGCAGACGACAGACACGTTTGTTTCATATTCAGACATTAATACTGAAGCCAGAGTTTGAACGCATCAAAGACTTGTGTCTTTACAAAGACGTGTAACAGTGTAACGTAGCATGACATAACGCACTGTAGGGTAATGTAACTAAATGTGACGTCCCCGCAGACTGTCTAAAACCTGGACGTAGTCTCTGAGACGTCCCCGCAGACTGTCTAAAACCTGGACGTAGTCTCCGTGACGTCCCCACAGACTGTCTAAAACCTGGACGTAGTCTCTGAGACGTCCCCGCAGACTGTCTAAAACCTGGACGTAGTCTGCGTGACGTCCCCGCAGACTGTCTAAAACCTGGACGTAGTCTGCGTGACGTCCCCGCAGACTGTCTAAAACCTGGACGTAGTCTCCGTGACGTCCCCGCAGACCGTCTAAAACCTGGACGTAGTCTCCGTGACGTCCCCGCAGACCGTCTAAAACCTGGACGTAGTCTCTGTGACGTCCCCGCAGACTGTCTAAAACCTGGACGTAGTCTCCGTGACGTCCCCGCAGACTGTCTAAAACCTGGACGTAGTCTGCGTGACGTCCCCGCAGACTGTCTAAAACCTGGACGTAGTCTCCGTGACGTCCCCGCAGACCGTCTAAAACCTGGACGTAGTCTCCGTGACGTCCCCGCAGACCGTCTAAAACCTGGACGTAGTCTCCGTGACGTCCCCGCAGACCGTCTAAAACCTGGACGTAGTCTCCGTGACGTCCCCGCAGACCGTCTAAAACCTGGACGTAGTCTCCGTGACGTCCCCGCAGACTGTCTAAAACCTGGACGTAGTCTCCGTGACGTCCCCGCAGACTGTCTAAAACCTGGACGTAGTCTCCGTGACGTCCCCGCAGACCGTCTAAAACCTGGACGTAGTCTCCGTGACGTCCCCGCAGACCGTCTAAAACCTGGACGTAGTCTCTGTGACGTCCCCGCAGACTGTCTAAAACCTGGACGTAGTCTCTGTGACGTCCCCGCAGACTGTCTAAAACCTGGACGTAGTCTCTGTGACGTCCCCGCAGACTGTCTAAAACCTGGACGTAGTCTCCGTGACGTCCCCGCAGACTGTCTAAAACCTGGACGTAGTCTCCGTGACGTCCCCGCAGACTGTCTAAAACCTGGACGTAGTCTCCGTGACGTCCCCGCAGACCGTCTAAAACCTGGACGTAGTCTCCGTGACGTCCCCGCAGACTGTCTAAAACCTGGACGTAGTCTCTGAGACGTCCCCGCAGACTGTCTAAAACCTGGACGTAGTCTCAGTGACGTCCCCACAGACTGTCTAAAACCTGGACGTAGTCTCCGTGACGTCCCCGCAGACTGTCTAAAACCTGGACGTAGTCTCAGTGACGTCCCCACAGACTGTCTTAAACCTATACTGTGTGTAGTTTGTGTAGTGTGCAGTGTGTGTATTGTGTAGTGTGCAGTGTGTGTAGCGTGTTTATTGTGT
Source organism: Larimichthys polyactis (assembly GCA_018985215.1). Lineage (NCBI taxonomy): Eukaryota > Metazoa > Chordata > Actinopteri > Sciaenidae > Larimichthys > Larimichthys polyactis. Next base: position 171,446 of record JAFMOB010000561.1, read on the forward strand.
ACTGTGTGTAGTTTGTGTAGTGTGCAGTGTGTGTAGTGTGTGTAGTGTGCAGTGTGTGTATTGTGTAGTGTGCAGTGTGTGTAGCGTGTTTATTGTGTACTGTGTGTAGTTTGTGTAGTGTGCAGTGTGTGTATTGTGTAGTGTGCAGTGTGTGTATTGTGTAGTGTGCAGTGTGTGTAGACGTGTCATGGCGGTCTGAATATTCCTCCCCTGAACGTTGGAGTAACACCTGAACAGCCCTCACGCTCTCTGTGCTACGTCAGCTTTAGCTGTGAGTCCCTGGATGGGTGGAGGATGACCTGCAGGGTCAGACCACCGTCTGTACCCGCCTCGCTGTGCTCGTAACCCAGCAGCAGAGCGGGACACACACCGCTAACAAGGACACGTGTCCTGGATGTCATAATGTGGTTTGTCCCTGCACGGGAAAACGAGGACGCTGCCCAAGATTCCTGAGATCCTGGACGGTGTTCAAATCTAAATATTAAGACAAAATAAAATAAAGACGACCTGAACGTGATTTAAGTTTATATATCATGAACCGATGATGTTTATGTATCTGTGCAGTGATTGTATGTATGATAAACAGACCGACAAAGCCTCCTGAGGTCCTCAGTACTGGATCCTGACAGAACCTGGACTGTTGGAGCTTGTTCCATGAAATGTTCCTGAGATCCGCGAGCTCAGCATGAATCACTCTTCAGCTTGTACCAGAGGCCAGAGCCGAACATGAGGTGACTGGACCGACGCAGAGCCTTTATTAAGCAGCGGGTCGGGTCCAAGCGGGCCACGGGCCTGTTTGTGACGGGCCTTGACTCGACAAGGATACCTGTATGTTTTAATGAGGCGCGGTCTCTGGGTGGGAATAAATTATCATAATGACATGGTGGGGGAAGTTTCAGACTCGTCGTCGCTGCACTGGATTAATCTCTCCGCTCCACATTTACTTTACGACCTCTGCACGGCGCCGTGTGAACAAAGGGCCGACATCAGGAGGGAGGAAGGACGCGCTCGTAAATAAACCTCCGGACTCCAATAAAAAGCTGCTACAGAAACACAGGCACCGCCACAACACGGACAAGTTCAGTCCAACAAATCCACAGCGGGACAAAGAGCGGCTCAGAACCACCGAGTACGACAGAGATCCATGAAACAGCATCACTGACGTCACGAACACGTTAACGCCGTGACATCATCAGCCTGTTAGCCTGTTAGCATGTAGCCTCACAGAGCTGCTAACACAGCTACAGTCTGTTTACTCAGCTGATGGTTCTCTGATGGTTCTCTGATGGTTCTCTGATGGTTGTGTTGGTTCTCTGATGGTTCTCTGATGGTTGTGTTGGTTCTCTGATGGTTCTCTGATGGTTCTCTGATGGTTCTCTGATGGTTGTGTTGGTTCTCTGATGGTTCTTTAATGGTTCTCTGATGGTTCTCTGATGGTTCTTTAATGGTTCTCTGATGGTTCTCTGATGGTTCCCTGATGGTTCTTTAATGGTTCTCTGATGGTTCTCTGATGGTTCTTTAATGGTTCTCTGATGGTTCTCTGATGGTTCTCTGATGGTTCTCTGATGGTTCTTTAATGGTTCTCTGATGGTTGTGTTGGTTCTTTAATGGTTCTCTGATGGTTCTCTGATGGTTCTCTGATGGTTCTCTAATGGTTGTGTTGGTTCTCTGATGGTTCTCTGATGGTTGTGATGGTTCTCTGATGGTTCTTTAATGGTTCTCTGATGGTTCTCTGATGGTTCTTTATTGGTTCTCTGATGGTTCTCTGATGGTTCTTTGATGGTTCTCTGATGGTTCTTTAATGGTTCTCTGATAGTTCTCTGATAGTTCTCTGATGGTTCTTTAATGGTTCTCTGATTGTTTTCTGATGGCTCTTTATTGGTTCTCTGATGGTTCTCTGATGGTTCTCTGATGGTTCTTTAATGGTTCTCTGATGGTTCTCTGATGGTTCTTTAATGGTTCTCTGATGGTTCTCTGATGGTTCTCTGATGGTTCTCTGATGGTTCTTTAATGGTTCTCTGATGGTTGTGTTGGTTCTTTAATGGTTCTCTGATGGTTCTCTGATGGTTCTCTGATGGTTGTGATGGTTCTCTGATGGTTCTTTAATGGTTCTCTGATGGTTCTCTGATGGTTCTTTATTGGTTCTCTGATGGTTCTCTGATGGTTCTTTGATGGTTCTCTGATGGTTCTTTAATGGTTCTCTGATAGTTCTCTGATAGTTCTCTGATGGTTCTTTAATGGTTCTCTGATTGTTTTCTGATGGCTCTTTATTGGTTCTCTGATGGTTCTTTGATGGTTGTGTTGGTTCTCTGATGGTTCTTTAATTGTTCTCTGATGGTTCTCTGATGGTTCTTTAATGGTTCTCTGATGGTTCTCTGATGGTTCTTTAATGGTTCTCTGATGGTTCTTTGATGGTTCTGTTGATGTTTCTCTGATGGTTCTTTAATGGTTCTCTGATGGTTCTTTAATGGTTCTCTGATGGTTCTCTGATGGTTCTTTGATGGTTCTCTGATGGTTCTTTAATGGTTCTCTGATAGTTCTCTGATAGTTCTCTGATGGTTCTTTAATGGTTCTCTGATTGTTTTCTGATGGCTCTTTATTGGTTCTCTGATGGTTCTCTGATGGTTCTTTGATGGTTGTGTTGGTTCTCTGATGGTTCTTTAATTGTTCTCTGATGGTTCTCTGATGGTTCTTTAATGGTTCTCTGATGGTTCTCTGATGGTTCTTTAATGGTTCTCTGATGGTTCTTTGATGGTTCTGTTGATGTTTCTCTGATGGTTCTTTAATGGTTCTCTGATGGTTCTCTGATGGTTCTTTGATGGTTCTGTTGATGTTTCTCTGATGGTTCTCTGATGGTTGTGTTGATGTTCTGTCAGGTGAAGAACGTTCAGACACTCTGAGGTTTAACAAACATCAGTATGCAGTGTGTGTGTGTGTGTGTGTGTGTGTGTGTGTGTGTGTGTGTGTGTGTGTGTGTGTGTGTGTGTGTGTGTGTGTGTGTGTGCACACCAGACAAAGAACAGACTGAGCGTGCTCCATGAATTTGTTCTCCAAGTAAAATATTTTATATCAGGCTGGAAATCCTTGAGGAGGAGAGGAGAGAAGAGGAGAGAAGAGGAGAGGAGAGGAGGAGAGGAGGAGAGAGGAGGAGGAGGCGAGGGGGAGAGAGGAGAGGAGGAGGAGAGGAGGAGGAGGAGAGAAGGAGAGAGGAGGAGAGAAGGAGAGAGGAGGAGAGGAGGAGAGGAGAGAAGAGGAGAGAAGAGGAGAGAAGAGGAGAGGAGGAGAGAGGAGGAGGAGGCGAGGGGGAGAGAGGAGAGGAGGAGGAGAGGAGGTAGGAGGAGAGAAGGAGAGAGGAGGAGAGAAGGAGAGAGGAGGAGAGGAGGCGAGGGGGAGAGAGGAGAGGAGGAGGAGAGGAGGAGGAGAAGGAGAGGAGGAGAGGAGGAGAGACATGGATGGAGTTGATTGACAGCTGCTCTGTGAGGAATAATACATGTTGGATCTGAGCTGCTGTGAGATTAATTCACTCTTTCCTCGCCCCCCCCCCCCCCCCCTCGCCTCCCTCCCCCCCCCCCCCCCCCCCCCCTCGCCTCCTCCTCCCCCCCTCGCCTCCTCCCCCCTCGCCTCCTCCTCCTCCCCCCTCGCCTCCGCCTCCTCCTCCCCCTCGCCAACGTCGTCTGCTCTGTGCTGTGATTGGGTGTTACTTTCAGGGCTCGCTGCCTCCTGATTGGATACCGTTCCACATGGTCCTGGTACACCTGCAGGCGAGGAGTGTCACTAATGAACCTGACGACTTTGACTGAGGAAAGAGGCAGAGGGAACGGCTAACTGACGAGTGTGAGTGTTCAGACTGATGCTGTCACACGTTTGATATTTACGACCCTCCGTCTGCCGGGAAAACAGCTGATGGCGAGATGAGGCGGAGCGAGCAGAGCCAGGCTGTCGGGCCGGTACCAGGAGTCAGCAGGATGTGAGCTGTGTAACACCGTTCAACGATTCATTCATCCGTCCACACGACGACACGAACCATCTTCTGTCCGGTTCAGCTAATTTACATATTCAGACATTAATCATAGAACAAACTTTACTCAAAGTCGATCATGTTTCATTTATCACCTCCACGTCAAACGTGTCTTTTCCTTTGCTTAGCCAAACTGAAGATGTTTGTGTTAACGCAGCCCGTCCAGTGGCGGCACATCATCGCCCACGTAACCGTCCACCAGGCCCGAGGCCGGGCGGGTCGAGGCCGGGCGGCCCGACAGAGTCTGATCCAGAGCAGCTCTGACATGAACTCCTACGCCTCTCTCACCTCTGCATGTTTCTGCTTCATCAAAATGAATCTGTCTTACTCTGAACACAGTCCATTCACTGGACTGTGTTCTGCTCACGGCTGGGCTGGAGGTTCTGTTCGACCCGGCCGTGTTCGCTGGAAGGTAGATGCTGATGGCAGCTCAGAGCACTGGCTGCATGTATAGCGGTGTTGGTGTAACACAGATAAACAGTGTGTTCAGTCGTGTTCGTCTGTGGAAACACGCCGCCTCATGTATATTCCATCAAACCGTCACAGCGTCGTGTCCCTCATCATCGCCGCTCTGACCTCCTGTTCTACAAGCTGTCGTCCAACCAAACGTGGAGAATTAAACACCGTGGCTGCGCAGCACCTGCTGCAGATGTGACGCGTTCGGGTCCTCATTAAGGTTTTGCTGTATTGCAGAAAATAATAGTGATGAAATATTAATATATCCCCCATCTGGCAGACTGATAAGACGTGCATCAGAAAGCAGCGGGAGGGAGCTGATTAAAAAACGCTGCTATAAGGAACTAATGTACGAATTCATCTGACAGTGACATTTATGTCAGAGAACTGAGAGTCTTTAATGTCTCTGAGAAACAACTGCTAATGTTCACAGGAAGGTGAAACCTCCAACAAGACCCACTGTGTAACTACACTCAGCTGTACTCGAGTATTTACTCTGATTACATTACTTCTGATCTACCAGCCAATCATCATCCAGGTCCCCAGCAGCCAATCATCATCCAGGTCCCCAGCAGCCAATCATCATCCAGGTCCCCAGCAGCCAATCATCATCCAGGTCCCCAGCAGCCAATCATCATCCAGGTCCCCAGCAGCCAATCATCATCCAGGTCCCCAGCAGCCAATCATCATCCAGGTCCCCAGCAGCAGCTGATCTCACTGACTAGTCCAGCAGCAGTCAGCCCAGCTCGGCGTCTGTCTTTCAGCCTTTTATTTCACCAAGCTCTCACCAACCACTAAAAGTCAGTCCCACATTTACTCTTGTCCGGCGGCTTCTTGCTCGCTCACTCTCTCCTTTTCTCTTCTTAGCTTCCTCCGTCAGCGTCCTCTTCACTCTCTGCTCCTCTGCCATCATGTCCATAGAAGCTGCTGGGCCTGTAAACCTCTTCTTTCTAGCTAACAGCAGCTACAGTTTACTTCACTGTCCATCAGACTGAGCTAACATGAGCTAACAGCAGCTAACAGACTGAGCTAACATGAGCTAACAGCAGCTGACAGACTGAACTAACATGAGCTAACAGCAGCTACAGCTGTCAGCAGGTTACTTCACTGTCCATCATAAACTCTGTAAATCACAGAGAGTTGAGGCGGAGCAGCCGGAGGACATCAGAGGGAAAACCAGAAAACATTTCCTCCATAAAATATGATCCAGTTTCACCAGAATCACTGAAATAGTTGTAAAGCGTTACGTACTTCTCCCGACCCGGAGCCCAAAGTTACATAGTGTGAGAACAGACGTACGAATCACAGCTGATCACAGGTCAGTGTGGGTCACCTGATCACAGGTCAGTGTGGGTCAACAGGAGGTCACAGACGTTTAAATTATAACATGTTGATTTCAGCTCCTGAATTTCGACCATTGTAAACTTCAGTCTGACATAAATGTCGTTATTAAAGACAGAACATACTGTTTATCTAAGTTTCAGTTAATTAACATAACGAACACGTGTCTAACATCTGTTTCTTCAACATCCTTCACTGAACGTTCTCTCATGCAGCAGAGATACAATGACTCATAAGAAGAGAGTAGACCTGATGTGTGCAGCTGCACTTATATTATGTTATAATAATAATAATAATTTCTGCAGGACACAGGCAGAAATCCAGATATCATCAGTCTCATCTCAAAGCCAAGAGACCAGAGAGTCTTTGGACCGCTCGACACTGATTCTCATGTTTGTAGATGTACAGACTTAAATAAACTCTGTGAAACGCTGTCTGACAAATTCTGAATTATTTCGTTAAAAAAAGCCAAATGTTTCCAAGACTGTAACAAATATAAAGAACAGGAAGCGACGTCTGATCATGATCTGATGCAGCTGATCAGGTCACCATGGTAACACCAGCTGTGATGTTTCCAATAAAAAGGATGAGTTGATTTCATTTTCATCTTCGGGACCAGCGGGTAGCAGTTCAGATGTTCAGTGACAGAACAAACTGAATGAATGTAACTTTAAATGTTGCACAGCTCAACAATAAAACTCCTTCAGCAAACTGTTGAATTTGTCTTGAAGCTCCTGACAGAACAAAATGTTTCAGAAACTGAATTATCAGCAGGACTCAGAAACAACAGCTCCAGGCTGAGACAGAAACACATTTCACCTCAACAGTTACGAGCTCGTGAAGATTCAGATGTTTTGTGTTACGCTCTATAAAAACAGACCATCTGCACTTTTATGGTCGATCTCTGCAGGACTGAGGACCTGTCTCGCTGCTCTGTGGACATGTCTTCAGTCCTCTTCATCTCGTTGCTGTGTGGGCAGTTTGCAGACTTTCACCTCCAATAATATCCACACCGACTTCAGCAGCAATGAAAGGCATGCAGCAGGCACAAGGTGGATGAATAATTTAGCTGTGGTGGGCTGTGTGGCCCGATAGAGACCACTAACCCACGGAGAGAAACCCCAGTGGGCTGGTCGGACTGAGGCAGACCAGATCTAATATCCACAGTTAAAGACGAGGACATAGAAACAGCTGCTGACAGGCTGCATGCTCACCATGGATTCATTACTGGAGGTTTCAGGATGAAAAATGTGCTCAGGGTCAGTTAGTATGCAACGCTCGGATGGACAAGTGGAGCAACGAAACGCAGACTGACCGTGAAGTTGATCTGATGTCTTTCAAATGAGCAACTAAAGCAGTAATGAGCTATAGTTTTCATCGTGTTTTAAACAAAACCAGCTGAATCACAGACAGCATGAAAAATAACAGAACAACATGGGACAGAGAGTTTCACTCTGAGTGGGTGACACGGTTCATTGGTATCTCTAAATTGCCCATAGGTCTCCATGTGTGTGGGTTTGGGTCACCACGATCCAGATGAGGAGGAGTCATGGATGACGGACGGATGTTTTTTTCCTTTCTTTATGTGGTTGCATTTTTGTATTTAGGTCCAGTGTGTGAAGGCATGTTTGATTCATGCAGATTAGTTTGATGAGTTTTCTAAACTCAGAGGATGAAGGTTGTTGTAGAGGTTTGTGAAATGTTCAGGATCAGTTTGGATGGCATGAAGCCAGATGAGCATAAAGAGTCGAAGCAGTTCATATTTTAATATTCTCCGTTTGTTTCTCTCAATAAAAGACACAAACGCAGCAGACTTGACAGAAGCGACGTGAACAAACATTTCCGTTGGGACTTGAACCTCTCGCTGCGTCGAGGCTCATAATAACAAAATTGTGCTTGAGTTTGGCACAAAATGAACACTGGCCAAAAATCAGGAGCTCAATTATGCAGCACTGAGACTCAAACTGAAAGGATGCTGTCAGCCTGTCAGACACAGTTTGACATCGCCGCCCACGTCTGTGCCGACCACTTCACGGGTACCTGAAAGAGTCATTGACAAAGCGGAGACTGATCGTGGCATCAAAGCATCTCTGCTGTTTGTTCGTCTTTCAACAGAAACATGTTCGCTGTCACAAACAAATAAATGATGGATTAAATCCACTTTGTGCCGCGCTGCGGGGCTTCACTGGCTGACTGTGAGGGAACTCTGCGAGGGTTTATTAAACGCCACCCTCCTCCTCTTCATCCACACACACACACACACACAAGGATCTGTTGACAGGCTGCAGTCGAGCCAACACGTCAACACGACTTTTATTTTTAAGGCAGATGACAATTAAGTAATGGGGTGTCAACAAGCTAACCTGCTATTAGCGTCTGTTTCTTGTCATAACCGGAGACGTCGACACGGAAACAGAAGAGGAGAAAATAAAGAGGAGGAGGAGACAAGAGGAGAAAGTTTATTCAGTTTGTCTAACGGACACAGACTAACGAACGAACACAGACTAACGAACGAACACAGACTATCTATCTATCTATCTTTACAGAATATAATCTGCATAACTAGCTTTATTAGTGTTTAATCATCATCATGTTTTTGTTACCTCAGAATGAGTTTTTTACTTTAGCACAGCTCACTAACCAGCTACAATGAGCCACACACATGACATCTGCCAACATCACAGTGTATTTCAGAGTCTTCCATCAAAAACATTCAGATCTGATGCCTCGCTCTGTGCACAGATTAATTTACAGCAGTCATAGTTCAAGTGTGGACCACTAGTCCACGATCGACCGCCAACGGTCCACGATCGACCGCCAACGGTCCACGATCGACCACCAACGGTCCACAACGATTCAACGTCAGACAAAACCCCTGAAACGAGGCTACGAAACCTGCTGAGCTCAAACTGCATTTTAGAAACTAAACACACGACCAACGATTCCCACAGTTGAAGACAAAACATCGTATAGATGTGACTGAGAATTTGGAGCCAGACATTGATTATCACCGTGTTTTAGAGGAGAGTTTGACAAACAGAGAGTCAGGCGTTAAAGTCAAAGAACACGACTTGTCTTCGTCATTCAAGTGGTGTCTGCAGTTTGTATTTTCAGGCTACGTTCAACCTCCACCGCCGAGGTGGCGCTCCATGAATGCAGTCTGTGAGGCGAGGCTCATTATGTGACTCAGACAAGTGAATCAACGTTTTCATCGACGGCGCTGAGAGGAAAATGTTCAGAGAGGTTTTAGTAAGAAAAGGAGTAACAACCTGAAAACGAAGCTCAGGTTTAGTTTGTTGGATTTCATGAATCAGAGAAATGAAGATTGTTTTGTTGCAGGATTGTTTCCACGTGTTCGTTAATCAGGCTCCAACCTGTGACCTTTTGGTTACACCAGTATTTTACAGTGCAGCTTCACGGCGTCTGATTAAAAAAGGAGCATTAAAATCATCTGACTGACGTGTGAAATCACCTCTGAGTGTTTATTTCTGCCGCTCGCACCAAGGGAGTCGTCGGCTTCCACAAATGAAGGCGCTTTATTCAAACCGCGGGGCCGCTCTCTGCATGTGTGAGCATCACATTTACATTTCAGTCATTTAGTGTGTGCGCCAACAAACACACATTCATCAAGAGCAGGTGAGTCGAGCACATATCATCACACACAGTAAAACAACAATAAAGCAGCGACTCAGCAGTCCGAGTGCCATTTCAAGTCCTCGTGTTTCTGAGCGAGTCTGAGCCATGACGGGAACATAAATTCAGAGCCAATGAGACGTCAGTATAATTACCTACTTTATGCGAGGATGGCTAAGCAGCACTCAGCTCGCCACTTCCTGTCACATTAGTGAAAAGGACGATTTGTCTGAAGTGGCACGAGTCGCTGATGTGTCGCAGCGATAGTGACCTCTGTTTGACACCAAACGCTTCAATCGGAGATTAGCTCAGAAAACTTTATTGACGTTTGATCAATAAGACTGAAGAATAACTGTGTCCTGTTCAGAAAGTTTAACTTCCTTTAGCCTCCTCATTCCTCCGAGCCGTGTTCAACAGGTTTTATTTTGTTCTACTCACACGTTTCCTGTAAAAACAGTCAGATCAGGAGGGATGTGGATACTGATTGGAGTTTACAGTAAATACAGCCAATACCAAGTGTTACACTCCTACTGCTGGACCAGTGACTGAACCCAACCTCTGAACCGGCAGTGTCCAGTCTAACAGTGAACACAGCGACAGAACCTCTGAACCAGCAGTGTCCAGTCTAACAGTGAACACAGCGACAGAACCTCTGAACCAGCAGTGTCCAGTCTAACAGTGAACACAGCAACAGAACCTCTGAACCAGCAGTGTCCAGTCTAACAGTGAACACAGCGACAGAACCTCTGAACCAACAGTGTCCAGTCTAACAGTGAACACAGCGACAGAACCTCTGAACCGGCAGTGTCCAGTCTAACAGTGAACACAGCGACAGAACCTCTGAACCGGCAGTGTCCAGTCTAACAGTGAACACAGCGACAGAACCTCTGAACCAGCAGTGTCCAGTCTAACAGTGAACACAGCGACAGAACCTCTGAACCGGCAGTGTCCAGTCTAACAGTGAACACAGCGACAGAACCTCTGAACCGGCAGTGTCCAGTCTAACAGTGAACACAGCGACAGAACCTCTGAACCAACAGTGTCCAGTCTAACAGTGAACACAGCGACAGAACCTCTGAACCAGCAGTGTCCAGTCTAACAGTGAACACAGCGACAGAACCTCTGAACCGGCAGTGTCCAGTCTAACAGTGAACACAGCGACAGAACCTCTGAACCGGCAGTGTCCAGTCTAACAGTGAACACAGCGACAGAACCTCTGAACCAGCAGTGTCCAGTCTAACAGTGAACACAGCAGCAGAACCTCTGAACCGGCAGTGTCCAGTCTAACAGTGAACACAGCGACAGAACCTCTGAACCAGCAGTGTCCAGTCTAACAGTGAACACAGAGACAGAACCTCTGAACCAACAGTGTCAAGTCTAACAGTGAACACAGCGACAGAACCTCTGAACCAACAGTGTCAAGTCTAACAGTGAACACAGAGACAGAACCTCTGAACCGGCAGTGTCAAGTCTAACAGTGAACACAGAGACAGAACCTCTGAACCAGCAGTGTCCAGTCTAACAGTGAACACAGCGACAGAACCTCTGAACCAGCAGTGTCCAGTCTAACAGTGAACACAGCAACAGAACCTCTGAACTGGCAGTGTCCGGTCAGTAATAACTTGTAACTTAATTTTTACGTTGTCATTACTTTGACTCATACTAACATTCTTTTACCGTAATATTAGAAAAAGTTCTACCATAAAATTATGGAAACCAGCTTTTTACCGTAAAAACAAGTTGTTGTTGTTTCTTTTTTAAGAGTTTGCCAACTGAACGTCCTGAAGCTCCAAGAGGGATTACTGCAACGTCAAGAGAGGCTCTGCTCTTCAGAGATAAACTCTCAACATGGAAGAAAGTGTAGGAGGAGGAGGAGGACGAAGACGAGGAGGAAGAGGAAGAGGAAGAGGAGGAGGAAGAGGAAGAGGAGGAGGAAGAGGAAGAGGAGGACGAGGAGGACGAGGAGGAGGAGGACGAAGAGGAAGAGGAGAGGAAGAGGACGAGGACGAGGACGAGGAGGAGGAGGAGGAAGAGGAGGAAGAGGAGGAAGAGGAAGAGGAAGAGGAAGAGGAGGAAGAGGAAGAGGAAGAGGAGGTGTTTGGAGAACGTGTTTGAACTCATCGTGAAGGCGCCTCGCTGATTTCATGATGTCATCAATTCAGTGTGTCGCTTCCACAGCCCACTTCCTGTCTGCTTGTCTCCTCCTCCATCATTCACTACTATTTATTTATTTATTTATTTATTTATTTATTTATTTATTTATTTCAGCTGTATTAAAGTGATTTATCTTCTGTTACATTTCTACAGTTTGCAAATTAATTATAGATCACAGCAGTCATCACACGGCTCTGCGCCATGGAGACTGTGTGTGTGTGTGTGTGTGTGTGTGTGTGTGTGTGTGTGTGTGTGTGTGTGTGTGTGTGTCCTGGACGCTCACACCAGAACAAGTGAATCATGTGAGACAGTGAAATATAAAAACAGACACAAAACATCCTGATGATGTCAGAGAGGGAGGATGTGTCGTGGATGTTGATTGGTGTTTACAGCAGCCAATAGAAAGTGTGCTATGAGCATTAGTGAGCTGAAGACTGCTCACTGCTGTGTGTGTTCTTGTATTTATGACATGATGAGGACTCCCATCATGAAGACTTTGGACCGTCTGTAGAAGTGTCGCTGCTCTGTGACGTCCCCTCGCTCTCATGTCCACGAGAAGACGTTCACCTCTCTGCAGAGCAAATATGAGAAACTGACCATGTGGGGAAACGGTGCAGGAAACATGATCTGCATCATGTGTTGACGTGTTGTGATGCAGAATAAATAAAGTTTGCCGTTAAACTCATCGAGTGGTTCTGAAGTTCTGCTCCGGTCGAGGCCGGGTCAGGAAAACGTTACAGTTATTGATCTGAGCCCAGTTTTCCTTTTCCGTATAAATAATTCATCCAGGATGAAACTTTTGACTGTGGTTACCGTGGAAACTGCATCCGTGCTCTGTTTACAAACTTTAAAGGTTTAATGAAGAAGTCTGTTTCCTGTGACTGCTTCAGAATAAAAGCGTCCAATCTTTGCAATGCATGATGGGTAAATACGTCGAATACTAGGCAAATAAATGTAAAATGATTTCACTGTAAATTTAGGTTGTTGAGTAAAAATGCTGAATTATGAATAATTACTGTAATTTACCATAATGTTGTTGTTGGGTTACCGTGACAACACAGTACATTTCTGTAACCTGTTACATTGAAACACTGCATAGTATTTGTAGTACTGTGATTTTCATGATCTCACTGTAAGATAATTAATATGACTGTAGATGTACTGCGTTCATCATTTAAACACAGTGTGTGTGCATTACCTCTGCAGCTGCTGCATGACTTCACTCTGCAGTCTCTAAATCATGCAGGTTATGACGTCATCAGCCTGAAACTCATCTTTGTTTACAGTGTGTCAGCATGACGGAGGTTCAGAACCTGATGGAGCTCTACCTGCTCTCACTGACTCAAACGAGACGTCGCTCTGTAGCCTCGTTAGCTGCTCAGACGGATCAGCAGATTTATTTCCGTGATTCCTCATCGTGTTTTCTTTCCTGTATTCATCCTCCTCTTCTTCGTTCACCCTCTTCTCCTCATCTTGTTTGCTCTGCATCATTATTAGCAATATTGTTAGCATGCAGGACGGCGACTGAGCCGTCGGGCCACAAAACAACAGATGCTGAAGTCTCAGGAAAACCAGATCTTCACGAGCTCGGCGTCTCAGCAGAACACAGGAAGCTGCGTCTGATTCCAGCTCGTAAACCAGCTCTCCATGATCATCCAGCTCTTCCTCTCTGACCCAGTTTCATGAACAAACCTTTAATCAGACCTCTTCACGAGAACACATAATGCTGGGTATCGTGAAACATGTAATTGGCTTCATGTATGTGAGCAGCCCGGGTCAACAACAACAACAACAACAACACGCCTCTTCACCACGTTTGACAGACTTCAACATGTTCTTGATGATAACCGAGCACCCTGACCTCCATCCTACACAAACTTCACTTGTTTCACTGGTTCATATGAAACAAAGCAGATAGCCTGTAGACATGTAACATGCAGACTAACTGTATAAAGAAATGTCACACAGGTTGTTCTATGATGTCACGTAGATAAGCAGTATCACTCAGTATAAAGACTGACGGTCCAGCTCCGGGCGTTCTTATGACATTGGAGCGGCACCGCTGGTCCAGAACATCATAACAAGCTTGAGACAGAACTCTAAATAAATCAAGTCGTGGATTGTTCAAAAGTGCCATCGGGGGCTTGTGAAACATTATAAAGCCTGTAAAAGTTTGTGAGGACAACGGTCTGCAGCTCTGTTAAAGCCGGGCCTCCACGCCTCGCTCAGGGCCACTGTGACGGAGGATGCTGAGTGTAATTCAATTACCTTCCTAATCCTCGGGAATCCTCCTGCCACTGCTGTATTGCACGGCTCAGCTAAAACAACAGTCCTCCCCGGTGTTCCTCCGCTCATTATCAGACCGCATGAAAAAGTACAGTTGGAGGTGTTGGTTAATTTCACTCCTCTGGGAGAAATTAGCATTCAAATTAAGAGTGCAGCTTTTGATTTGGCTCTCCTGGTTTCACAGGTAACACTGCAGCTGGCTAACGTACACTTGGAAAACAGGATTTGAACGTGTGAATGCTCCTTTAAATCACTTCACTTCTAAAGTTAACGAAGCAGCAGAGCTTTAAACATCCTGCTTTGTGCTTATGCACAATTTTATTCATTGATTCAGTGTTTTTATGACATGAATAACGAACCACAGCCGACCTGAGATAAAAATCAAGACAACGCAGCAAAGATGAGAAAACAGAAAACATTGCTCATCAGTACTGGACTAACTGTTTCAAACTGGAGTCATGATCCAGTTTAGAGATCTGACTGAACAGAAAAATACTGAAAGGTGGCTTACCGCTAAACCAGCTCGCTGAGACCATGAAACCATCCAAACACACATTTTAAACTCAGGACATTCAAATCTTTAAAGAACGGTTACACAGTATTTCATTGAACGAGGTGTGATTGTTGCTGTGACCCAGAAATGACCCAAAATCTTCAAGTGAAAAGATCTTTGTCAGTTCGAGGCCTAAGTAGTCTCTGATGACTCGAACACAACCTTTAGTCTGTTCGGACTGTAACAACTGACTGACTGCATCCCCACCCTGTGTACCTCATGATCTGCCCTGGTTCAAGTCATCCCACAAACACCACGTGGAAGTCCAGCTCAACACAAATCATAACCAGGACAATTCACTCAACACCACTCTCCTTCCAAAGCATGATCTGAAAAAGAGATGTTTGATCCAACGGGCGACTTTACCACCCAAACAAACATCTGGTGACCTCACAACATGGATGATCCCTCCAATCAACAGGACGAGGAGACTACCAGCTGGTAACATCAATGATGTCACGTGTCATTGAGTGACTGACAAAGACGGTGCAGACCATACGTATCAACTGGATTCTCATTGGTTCTTTCAGTGGTCAACCCTGAACAGATTTAGGAGCAGCCACAGACAAACAGCTGAAGGTTTCCCTCTGAAGACTAAAAGGAGGATTAGTCGTCATCCACCGATCAGCTCGAGGACGCAGAATAAACCACCTGCCTGTCGGTCTCTACTGGACTGACTGTCCATGCAGACATGAGCTGGTTGTGAAACAGCGATGTGAATAAAGCTGAGCTGCTCCTGAGCTCTGAAACACATCACTGAGGTACTCATTTAGTTTTTTATTTCATTTACAACCTGCTGAGCTGAAGCTGGGCTTCTGGCTGCCTGATTAATGCAGCAAACGTTGTGAAAGGAAAAACCAGAGCAGCAGAGAATACGTGATTCTCATGTTGGAAGTGCTTCTTTCCAAACGTCCTACAGCGACCCCGAGCTTCATTAAGCAGACGTCTGACGGGGGACAGCAGGACTGGACTGACAGCTGTCAAAGCGTGAGCTGCTGCAGGAGAATATTCAATCAAAGGATCCATGAGTGAGACAACAAACGGGACCCGGTGACCTCGAGCTGAGCCTCACCAACAAAGAGAGGAGCTCACTTTGAAGAACCGTCAGAGGAAGACAGCACGGCTGCTCGAGACCCGACTCACACCGGGTCACTGCATGCATCCTGTGTGGACGTCAATCGAGGCGCCAACGCGTCCAGAAACACTCGAGACATTTATCCAGAGACACGTCATCTTCAGGAAACACACCTCGCAGGATGTTCAACCACACGTCTGATCATACAGACGGAAATCAAGAGCTGCTAACTGCCTTCCTTCAAAATAAAAGCATCGGTGGGCTGTGTGTGTGTGTGTGTGTGTGTGTGTGTGTGTGTGTGTGTGTGTGTTAATGTGTATTGGCAGACGAGTCGACTGATGAACAGTTACTGACTGAACGACTGATTATCTCACCGATCAATCAGATGACTCCATAACTGACTAAATTAAAGTTCATTAAGTCGAGTCGTGAACTTTGCAGTCGAGTATTTCTGGATGACTTCAGAGAACTTTTTGGATCGTTGACGTAGTCTCCGAGACGTCCCCGCAGACTGTCTAAAACCTGGACGTAGTCTCGTAGAGACGTCCCCGCAGACTGTCTAAAACCTGGACGTAGTCTCTGTGACGTCCCCGCAGACTGTCTCAAACCTGGACGTAGTCTCTGTGACGTCCCCGCAGACTGTCTCAAACCTGGACGTAGTCTCTGTGACGTCCCCGCAGACTGTCTAAAACCTGGACGTAGTCTCTGTGACGTCCCCGCAGACTGTCTAAAACCTGGACGTAGTCTCCGTGACGTCCCCGCAGACTGTCTAAAACCTGGACGTAGTCTCTGTGACGTCCCCGCAGACTGTCTAAAACCTGGACGTAGTCTCTGTGACGTCCCCGCAGACTGTCTAAAACCTGGACGTAGTCTCTGTGACGTCCCCTCAGACTGTCTAAAACCTGGACGTAGTCTCTGTGACGTCCCCGCAGACTGTCTAAAACCTGGACGTAGTCTCTGTGACGTCCCCGCAGACTGTCTAAAACCTGGACGTAGTCTCTGTGACGTCCCCGCAGACTGTCTAAAACCTGGACATAGTCTCTGTGACGTCCCCGCAGACTGTCTAAAACCTGGACGTAGTCTCCGTGACGTCCCCGCAGACTGTCTAAAACCTGGACGTAGTCTCTGTGACGTCCCCGCAGACTGTCTAAAACCTGGACGTAGTCTCCGTGACGTCCCCGCAGACTGTCTAAAACCTGGACGTAGTCTCCGTGACGTCCCCGCAGACTGTCTAAAACCTGGACGTAGTCTCCGTGACGTCCCCGCAGACTGTCTAAAACCTGGACGTAGTCTCCGTGACGTCCCCGCAGACTGTCTGAAACCTGGACGTAGTCTCTGTGACGTCCCCGCAGACTGTCTAAAACCTGGACGTAGTCTCTGTGACGTCCCCGCAGACTGTCTAAAACCTGGACTAGTCTCCGTGACGTCCCCGCAGACTGTCTAAAACCTGGACGTAGTCTCAGTAAGATGCTGAACCATCACAATGTTCAGCTCCTCAGACTGATGAGCTGTTGGCACCTTGCTTGGCAGCCAATGAAATCAGTGTATGAATGAGATATGTACTGTAAAGCACTATGAGTACAGTCCATTTACATTAAATAATAAATCTTTGTGTTAACGTCTGTATGATGGCGACAGTCCAAGTCATCAGACTGTAAACTTTATTTTCCACGAGCAGAGGACTTCCTTTGTCGGAGACATTTTCATTGTCGTCTGGTTTAGGAACAAAAGGTTTTTTCAGCGTTGATGCTGTGTGAATGTAAATGTTCATTATAACAGAGATCACAGGGAAAAGTCGAGCTATTGAAGAGTCACTCAGCAGCAGCTACGACTCCACATTAATATGAATCAGGCTGCTCGAGCTGCAGGTCTGCTTGGTTCACAGCTAACAGACTGAGCTAACAGCAGCTAACAGACTGAGCTAACAGCAGCTAACAGCAGCTAACAGACTGAGCTAACAGCAGCTAACAGCAGCTAACAGACTGAGCTAACAGCAGCTAACAGACTGAGCTAACAGACTGAGCTAACAGACTGAGCTAACAGCAGCTATCAGACTGAGCTAACAGACTGAGCTAACAGCAGCTAACAGCAGCTAACAGACTGAGCTAACACGAGCTAACAGACTGAGCTAACAGCAGCTAACAGACTGAGCTAACACGAGCTAACAGACTGAGCTAACAGCAGCTAACAGACTGAGCTAACATGAGCTAACAGCAGCTAACAGACTGAGCTAACAGCAGCTAACAGACTGAGCTAACATGAGCTAACAGCAGCTAACAGACTGAGCTAACATGAGCTAACAGAGCTAACAGACTAGCAGCTAACAGACTGAGCTAACAGCAGCTAACAGACTGAGCTAACAGCAGCTAACAGACTGAGCTAACAGCAGCTAACAGACTGAGCTAACATGAGCTAACAGACTGAGCTAACAGCAGCTAACAGACTGAGCTAACATGAGCTAACATGAGCTAACAGCAGCTAACAGACTGAGCTAACAGCAGCTAACATGAGCTAACAGCAGCTAACAGACTGAGCTAACAGCAGCTAACAGACTGAGCTAACAGACTGAGCTAACATGAGCTAACAGCAGCTAACAGACTGAGCTAACATGAGCTAACAGCAGCTAACAAACTGAGCTAACATGAGCTAACAGCAGCTAACAGACTGAGCTAACATGAGCTAACATGAGCTAACAGCAGCTAACAGACTGAGCTAACATGAGCTAACAGCAGCTAACAGACTGAGCTAACATGAGCTAACAGACTGAGCTAACATGAGCTACATAGCTAAGACTGAGCTAACAGACTGAGCTAACATGAGCTAACAGCAGCTAACAGACTGAGCTAACAGACTGAGCTAACATGAGCTAACAGACTGAGCTAACATGAGCTAACAGCAGCTAACAGACTGAGCTAACATGAGCTAACAGCAGCTACAGCTGTCAGCAGTTTACTTCACTGTCCATCATAAACTCTGTAAATCACAGAGAGTTGAGGCGGAGCAGCCGGAGGACATCAGAGGGAAAACCAGAAAACATTTCCTCCATAAAATATGATCCAGTTTCACCAGAATCACTGAAATAGTTGCTGCTGTGTGACGTCGGCTCCGTCTTCTGCTGCCATTTGAAGTAACATTAACGAGGAGCGCTGTGAGCTGTTTACACTCATCAAAGTCACAATAAGTTTGTGTCTGACATTTTGGAATATGTTTCCTGACGGTGATGAAGGAGAAACAGGAGGAATCGCCCTCAGACCAGAGTACACAGTGTGTTTCATATCAAATATTAATATTCCCTTCAGCCTGTATGCATGCCTGTTCTCTGCACTGTTTACATCCTGACACTGCGTGGGTTTGTCTTCAGGGACAGTTAAGTTTGAACTCATCTCGTTATCTTATGTTTTCATTAAGTCTGATGGCTCAGCACCAGGTGGCCTCGTTAAACACTGAACAGTAACGCAGTGATGTGAGATTCAGCAGCTCTGATAAAAGTCAGCCAACGCACCACGGACGTTTTAGGAAGTGAAGGAACCATTGAACGTTTTCTATCTGTTGTATCTATGTTCTCTAGAAACGTCTCAGAGACTACGTCCAGGTTTTATACAGTCTGCGGGGACGTCACGGAGACTACGTCCATGTTTTAGACAGTCTGCGGGGACGTCACGGAGACTACGTCCAGGTTTTAGACAGTCTGCGGGGACGTCACAGAGACTACGTCCAGGTTTTAGACAGTCTGCGGGGACGTCACGGAGACTACGTCCAGGTTTTAGACAGTCTGCGGGGACGTCACGGAGACTACGTCCAGGTTTAAGACAGTCTGCGGGGACGTCACGGAGACTACGTCCAGGTTTTAGACAGTCTGCGGGGACGTCACAGAGACTACGTCCAGGTTTTAGACAGTCTGCGGGGACGTCACGGAGACTACGTCCAGGTTTTAGACAGTCTGCGGGGACGTCACAGAGACTACGTCCATGTTTTAGACAGTCTGCAGGGACGTCACGGAGACTACGTCCATGTTTTAGACAGTCTGCGGGGACGTCACAGAGACTACGTCCAGGTTTTAGACAGTCTGCGGGGACGTCACGGAGACTACGTCCAGGTTTTAGACAGTCTGCGGGGACGTCACGGAGACTACGTCCAGGTTTTAGACAGTCTGCGGGGACGTCACGGAGACTACGTCCAGGTTTTAGACAGTCTGCGGGGACGTCACGGAGACTACGTCCAGGTTTTAGACAGTCTGTGGAGACGTCACGGAGACTACGTCCAGGTTTTAGACAGTCTGCGGGGACGTCTCAGAGACTACGTCCAGGTTTTAGACAG
Organism: Larimichthys polyactis; assembly: GCA_018985215.1. Lineage (NCBI taxonomy): Eukaryota > Metazoa > Chordata > Actinopteri > Sciaenidae > Larimichthys > Larimichthys polyactis. Next base: position 191,279 of record JAFMOB010000561.1, read on the forward strand.
TCTGCGGGGACGTCACAGAGACTACGTCCAGGTTTTAGACAGTCTGCGGGGACGTCACAGAGACTACGTCCAGGTTTTAGACAGTCTGCGGGGACGTCACGGAGACTACGTCCAGGTTTTAGACAGTCTGCGGGGACGTCACAGAGACTACGTCCATGTTTTAGACAGTCTGCGGGGACGTCACGGAGACTACGTCCAGGTTTTAGACAGTCTGCGGGGACATAAATCACGCCGTTTCTACTTCCTGTGAACAGGACCCATTGTCCTCTTTCCTCTTCCTGTCTCCTGTCTCATGTTTATACAGTCTCTTCCTCGCGCCTCGCTGCTTCCTCATTTCCCTAAGTGCCTTTGTATGTTTGTGTGCGCACATGTGGAAACTCGCAGCGTCACGTTGGCCGGTGTTTTAAACAGCAGCCAATGAACCGTGAGTTTGGCAGCAGGATGTGGCGCACGCTGCGACTCTTCGATGCTCAATTAGGAACGCATTGTTCTGCTGGTTCGTGGAGCGGACGCTAAAGCACATTGGTTTGATTAGAGAGTCACAAGACTGTCGATGGACTCGGCGGCTCAGGTGGGCTTCGCTGAGGCCGATGGAAAGAAAATCAATGTCAAACAAATTGATTACACTTACTTCATTACATTCTGAGTTAATGAGTTCATAATCAAACCATTTTCCTGCAGGTTCATTCAGTCTGGGCCGAGGCGAGGAGCTGCTGTGTGCCATGTTTCTACGCCATCAATACTTTGTGTGGACTTGGAACATTGTGTTGCCAAAAACTAAATCCTGACCAAGAAAAAGCTTTGGACTGATTTCACATCCAGACTGAACACAAATCTGTTTCTGGAGCCGGGTGTGTTAAAATAAACTAAACCAACAGAAAGTGAAGAGATGGAATCAGAGATCTAACGACAGTCTGAGCATCACATGTAGTTTGTATTCAGAACAACCTCAGAACCAGCAGGATTCTGGTTTCATCTTTTATATGAAACATTTACAGCTTGTATGTGAATATCAGTTAAACAGAATGATGACGATCACGTGACCTTTAAAGCTCGTGGCCAATAAACAACTCAAGCTACGTCCACGTTTTAATAATCCGTCAATCATTTTGAATCACTTTGAAGAAATGTTCTGATTTCAGATTCTGTGATGTGACAGTGAACTCGGCGTCTCCACGGTGATGTCAGTGACACACCCCAAAGATGTGGTGACCCCTCGGAGGGGCCCGACCCTGATGTTTGGACCCGCGGGACTAAACGGGACGTGGCGTGACCTTTTGTTGGGGACAGAATAAAGACGCCCTGTCTTCCTGTCGTGGCGTCACTCTGAGTTTCTCTCGTTGTGAATGGCTTCGACTCGAGCTCGATGAATCTACGCCGCCGCCACCGCGGCTGCTATTGATCACAGCCTGAGTGAGTGTGTGTGCATGTGTTACAGCAGAGCAGTGAGAGATCATTCATTACTGTCACCGTGCGTCACCAGCTCACACTCGCAGGACTGAGCCCAGCGATCTGAAGCCTCCCTCCGTGGGGGGATCCTCGTTACGGCACCAACGAGGAAGACAAAGGCGATGGCGGCTGACAAGCGGTCCCAGCGCCCCAGTTTGTGACGTTAATGAGCAGAGGAAGAGAGACGAGACGGAGCGAGGTCATGTGAAGTGTGCAGACAGAAGAAGTTGTTCAGATTCTCTGAGGAGGTCAGAGAGTTCACAGAAAGACCTGATGCATTCAGATAACGTGGACGAGACGCTGCAGGGCTCCATGAAACAGGAAGTAGAGTTCTGTTTACTTCCTCACGTTTACGTGTTTCCCGTTAACACGCTCATACAGGGAGGACTGGTGGATGCTGGCTGGGTTTGCAGTCGGACACAACCTCCGAACCAGCAGCTAAAGCTAGATGTGATGCACCGTGTGGAAACATGAAGGAGTTCATGATGTAAAACTCTGCAGTGGAAACACGGGTCACAGATTTGGCTTTAAAGCAGCACAATGAGCCTGGATGGAGAATAAAGGGTGAAATTATAATGAGAGAGAAGACACACCGGCTTCAAACACGGACGGACCCACTCGCAGGAATAATGAAATCATTAATTAGACCGTGTAGCCGGGTTCTGTCCCAAATGATTGTTCTACATATCTGCTGGGACTGAAGAAACAAAAGCTTCCCTCTCCTGCTTTGTTCTTCGTCTCATGCAGATTCAGACGCTGCAGTCGTGCCACCATGCTGAATTATTGCTGCACGGCTGGAGAGGAAATGTTTGCAAAGTCTGAATATTATTCACTCCTTGGCAGTCTGAGAGCTGTTTGATCCTGAAATCATCTGGATTCATTAGCATTCACCAAACAGAACTACGACAGTGCAGCTTGTAAGACTTCACATGCTTTCTTTGGTCGACGTGCCATAAAGAGGTCAGAGCAGAGCAACGCTGCACCTTGGGCCAAAGAGCTGCAGTGAATCAGTGAAGCAGCCTGAGCAGCTCTGACAGTCGGAGAGCTGCTGTCCTGGACCAGAGAGCCTGTCAGCCATGCCAGCAGCACGGCTACAGCACGGCTACAGGACGGATACAGGACGGATACAGCACGGCTACAGGACGGATACAGGACGGCTACAGCATGGCTACAGCACGGCTACAGGACGGATACAGAGACGGCTACAGGACGGATACAGCACGGCTACAGCACGGCTACAGGACGGATACAGCACGGCTACAGCACGGCTACAGGACGGATACAGCACGGCTACAGGACGGCTACAGGACGGATACAGCACGGATACAGAGACAGCTACAGCACGGATACAGGACGGATACAGCACGGCTACAGGACGGATACAGGACGGCTACAGGACGGATACAGCACGGCTACAGGACGGCTACAGGACGGCTACAGGACGGATACAGCACGGCTACAGGACGGCTACAGGACGGATACAGCACGGATACAGCACGGCTACAGGACGGATACAGGACGGATACAGCACGGCTACAGGACGGCTACCGGACGGATACAGGACGGATACAGGACGGATACAGCACGGCTACAGCACGGATACAGGACGGATACAGGACGGATACAGGACGGCTACAGCACGGATACAGGACGGATACAGCACGGCTACAGCACGGATACAGGACGGATACAGCACGGCTACAGCACGGCTACAGGACGGATACAGGACGGATACAGAGACGGCTACCGGACGGATACAGCACGGCTACAGCACGGCTACCGGACGGATACAACACGGCTACAGGACGGATACAGGACGGCTACAGGACGGATACAGCACGGCTACAGGACGGATACAGCACGGCTACAGCACGGATACAGAGACGGCTACCGGACGGATACAACACGGCTACAGCACGGCTACAGGACGGATACAGGACGGATACAGGACGGATACAGAGACGGCTACCGGACGGATACAACACGGCTACAGCACGGCTACAGGACGGATACAGGACGGATACAGGACGGCTACAGGACGGATACAGGACGGCTACAGGACGGATACAGCACGGCTACCGGACGGATACAACACGGCTACAGCACGGCTACAGGACGGATACAGCACGGCTACAGCACGGCTACAGGACGGCTACAGGACGGATACAGCACGGATACAGGATGGATACAGAGACGGCTACAGGACGGATACAGCACGGCTACAGGACGGATACAGGACGGCTACAGAGACGGCTACAGGACGGCTACAGGACGGATACAGCACGGATACAGAGATGCAAAAGTTACATAGAACAGTGCATTTCTATGTAGCTTTTAATGGTATTTTTTCAGTCTTGGGCCCAGGGCCAGGCGCCAAATCAGGCCCTCTTGGGTTCGGCACCTTGCTCAAGGGCACCTCAGTGCCCAGGAGGTGAACTGGCACCCTCCCAGCTACCAGTCCACCTCCATACTTTGTTCCATGCTGGACTTGAACCAGCCACCCTCCGGTTCCTACAGTCTAACCTACCAGGCCAGGAGGATCTCGAGGTGTTCCCAGGCCAGAGGGGCTTTATTGTCCCTTCAGCAGGTTTTGGGTCTGCCCCGGGGTCTCCTCCCAGTTGGACATTCCAAAAAACGCCTCCAAAGGAAGTTGCCCAGGTCCGGGTCAGATGTGGAACCACCTCAGCTCCTTTCACCATGAAGAATCAGCAGCTCTACTCTGAGCTCCTCACTCTCTCTCTAAGGCTGAGCCCAGACACCCAACAGGGGAACGATCTCGTTCTTTCGGTCACTACCTAAAGATTGTGTGAGAGTTGGAGCAGTCCAGTACAACGTCTGCAGTACTGCCGGTGCCGCATCAACCCACCGGCCCATCTCACGCTCCATCACTTGTGAACAAGACTCCGAGATATATGAAAACACATGATCCATATTAAAGTTAGAATTCATGTGTTTTCCTGCTCACATTACAGATGTTTCATGGCCTGTCAGGCTGACGGCTTCCGATATCGTTTGTGTGTAAAACCCTCCAAAGTAAACCTGGATTATACAAATTATAATAACATGGTGTTGTTGAGGTTAATTCCACACTCAGATCTGTTTATTGTCTCTTCTGCTGCAATCACGCTTCAACATGCGCCCACCATAATTACATGGCTGCTTTGTCGTGTTTACCTCGTCACATCATGTGAGTTTGTCTCTGTTACCACCTGTTAGACGCTCACGCCTCCTCCGAGCTTCCTGCTCGTTCCGATCGCATTTCTTTGTTTCTCCGGTGACGGAGGAGGAGGACGGAGTAAACATGTTGGATTTGTATGCAGGCTGCAGAGTGCATGCAGCGTTTGGAAGTGCTGAGAGCGACGGCGAAGGCGAAGTAACGGGCAGATTGAGAGTGGGAGGAGGAAGAAGCACTGCTGCAAATAGAAGCAAAGGACAGAGAGGAGGAGTTCATACGTGTTGGGGAATCGCCTTCACGTGGTTCACAGAACACACACTGGACAGAAACACTGTGTTCTTGTGGTCCAGATCAAATAATCTTCTGTGGGACTGTTTGGCTGCAAACATGTCACGCTAAGTTGTCGGGAAGACGGTGAAGTTTGGAAATGAATCAGAACATGTTGATGGAAACACGCTAACGACATTATATTGGTTTACCATGTCAGCATGAAACACAGAGTCCAGCTGACCTGATGGTCTGAGCCACCAAACCCACACTGCCGGTTCTTCAGCATGCAAACTTTCCGTCTGTTGTCTGATGGTTTGGTGTTGCACTCAGGATCGTGGTCCTGAAACGTGCCCCCTGTGCAGACCTGCATGTGGTTTTTACGTGACCACCCGTCTGAGTACACAAAGAGAAACGACTGTGCTGGATCACGGCGCCCCCTCGAGGCGTCCATTTGCGTTCAGATAAAAACTCTATATTTACACGGCAGCAGAAGATTGAGCGCTTTGGAGATCTGTGACTGCCCGAGGTCATGGGATGAGCTGAGCAACAAATGAACAGCCTGAGTTCATACATCACCTGTACTGCTGCAGAACAACATGAAACATGAGGTGAGGAACAGTTTCATGGACGCAGGCGTCTCCAAACTGATTCTCTGTACGTGAACTGCATGTCCCACCTGTAGAAAACACCTGAAGGTCAGGTGAGACAATAACTGCAGGAAGTTTGGATGAATCCCAGCAGATTATGTCTGTGAATATTTAATGACAGATAACTCACCACACAGGAAGTGCCAAAACTGAGTCAGTCTCCATAAGTCCCCATGTCCAAATGTCCAACTTCACAGCAGAAATAAACATGTTTACAGCCTGGTACAAAAAACAGTTTTGGTCTCTGTAGCTAATTTCCCCGTTCATGACAACTGTACTGAGGGTGAATTTATATACAACTCACCTGTTCACGTTATATTAAGGCTTAAAGTTATGCAGGATTAAGAGCGTGGACGCTTTGACTGGCTTGATCTGGCTTCAGAACAGTCTGAGTGACGTCACGCACACGCTGTCCATCCTTTATCATCATTGGTGGTAACGTGCTTGCTGTCAGTTATTGCAACTAATATTGATGCAAAGTAAAAGATGTCCACTAAAACATGACATATTTATCTTGGTCACTGCGTTTTGTGATATCGGTTTTCAGCCGTGTTCCTTGTGTACAGTGATTTCTTGTAATTCCCTGAATCTTTTTATGAACTGTAGATGATGAAACAATGACGCCCTTGTGACGCTCTGGCAACTCAAACGGTTGGAAACCAGTAACCACCAAGTCATCACCAGCATCATAAAAACACGTCTCGAGCTTCAGTCTGTCCTGTGAAGATTCATTTGCTAAATTTACCAACCAAAGGATGAAAAACACCAAACCAAACAGACCAAACCTGCATCAGCGAGGCTTCTTTATCTAAAACAGCACCAGCTGACACTGGACTGAGTCTGAATGGAGTCCGGACCCACAGGAGGCTTTTCTGCCGGTAATAGATGTGCCTGTGTGCGTCTCAGAGGGCTGACTAAGACTACCACAGCTATTCTTTTATACTTAGCAAAGACAGCAAGGAGAAAGAAAGAGGCTTCCCGAGCAGCTGTGACAGGCTGAGAAGCAACACAAAGACGGCCCAAAACAAGGAGGGGAAGCAGCCGAGTGGAGCCGGGCCCTCCTGGGTCCTGGATTAATCGAATGTGAGAGCTGCAGCTTTGGAAGGTGGCGGGGGAGGATGGAGGGCCGAGAACGAGGAGAGGAAAGCAGAAGACAAAAAGCTGTTTTTCTTTAATGCTGGTGTTTCCTCTGCACGGTCACAGTTCTTAAATATCATATAGAACGACGGAAAACCAGCGGGGGTGATACGACCTGATTCCAGCAGCATCCTGACAGAAAATGGTGTTTTGTTCGAGTCAGAGTGATAAATCAGACACACTATCATCTCACTGCAGATATATCGCAGCATTCCATGTATTTGTACTGTCCTCTAACGTCCTCTTTAATCCTGAGCTCTGTTTTTGGTCTCCACCACCTGCTCAGATAAATCTCTGTCTCTGACGGTGTCAGCAGGTCGGCAGGCTTTATCTGAGAGCGCTAGAGAGTCAACCAAAACAGATAAACGAGCTGAAAGTCACCAAAGTTCAGGACGCGAGACAGTAATGCAACATCACTTAATTAATGTTCATCAACAACTTTTTCACGTGACGAAGATGAGCTAAGAGCGAACGTTGGTGGTCGATTATCAGACGTTTAAAAGAGGTGGAGGTCAGCTGATGGACACCGCCTCCACCTTCATACATTACAGCAGAAATGAACAGTGTCATTTACAGACTGCCTTCAGGTGGAAACATCAGAGACGTCTTTAATATGCAGAGTTTGTCCTCAAACATTTAGATCCATCCTGTAACGTCATTCATCACACTGATATGAGATCAGGGAGCCAACAGTCTGAATGTAAAGTAATAACAGATAGACACGAGGTGGAGGCATCTACAACCGACACGCGTGTACGGTCACTGAATCACACTCACACACTGAATATAGGTCAGTCAAAGCGCTGCACACAGTTCTCCAAAAATAAAGTCCCAGAAAGCAGCAAAGCCTTTACTCACAGTCAGCGCTGAGCGGGTTCATCCACATGACGGAGGTCCACATTAAATCCAGTTCATGTGAGTCCACCTGTCACCTGTCACCTGTCTCTGTCCTCACTGATTACTGAACAGATCTTCAGGACTGAAACTCAAACTGGATCAGATTTAGTATATCTGCTGCGTCCTCTGATGTCGTCGACTGCTCGGCTTCAACTCTTCACGAGGCACAGGTGAGACTAATCAGGCAAACAGGTGACAGGAAATAAAGCCAGGACACGAGGAAGGACTTTCAAAATAAAAACCAAGATGTGTTTCCTGTAAGACAGGGAGGGACTGGTGGATATTGTATTATATATTGTATATACTGTATTTTACTATCATTAAAATTTACTCTTGTAAAATGAAATTATTGTTGTAAAGGCCTCAGCTTCATAATTAGAACAATCTACTGTTCATTTTATTATATATTATTTATATTATTATGAGTTTTTACATGTAACTTTACATAAAATCTTTTATTAGATATTTAATGATGAACAAGTACAACACAAAAACAATGGACATAATAAAAACTGTTATTAAACAAATATTTAGATCACATCACTCGTTTTTTTCAGTGTAGTTTGGGAACAACAATGTAAATGCACTGTTGTGCAAACCAGGCTGTGGAGGTCGAACCCCATCAGTCCCATCAGGGTGGAGTCCGGGTTTGTATCTGAGAGAACGGGATGAAAACCTGCAGCTGGTTTATCTCAGAGCGTGGGCGCTGCAGAAATCAGAGATCTGAGAGGAAGCAGGACGAGAAGGTGAAGCTCCGTCTTATCAGACGCTCACAGAAGACGTGAGAGAAAGGTCAGAACAGACGGAGAGAGACGGAAACACAAATTAAAGAAGAAGAGACGACGACTTTCCTTTCACTGACCTCCAGCTTCAGTCTGAATGTTTCATCAGAGATGTAATAAATATAATAAATAAAACTTCATTAAAATGTATTCTGTTGTTGTCCGTGACAGGTTCAGGGTCTTCTCTCTTTGTCAGACGACGTGAACTTCCTCCTCAGAGATCAATACACGCTGATACCAACATGTTTTCTATTCAGGGCCGCATTTCAACAATGATTTCCAGGATTGATCAAAGGTGGGGTCAGCCTCATTCACGGGTCGTAAACAGGAAAGCCGACAGGTGGCCTCACCTTTAATCAGCCAATTATTTTCAGACAGAGGCCACAGCTTCTGTTGGTCAGAGCATGAGCTGCTGCACTCACAGTGTGTTCACGGTGTGTTCACTGTGTTTACGGTGTTCATAGTGTGTTCATTGTGTGTTCACGGTGTTTTCATGGTGTGTTCACGGTGTGTTCACGGTGTGTTCACTGTGTTTACGGTGTTCATAGTGTGTTCATTGTGTGTTCATGGTGTGTTCATAGTGTGTTAAACTGTGTTTACGGTGTTCATAGTGTGTTGATTGTGTGTTCACGGTGTGTTCACGGTGTTCATAGTGTGTTCATTGTGTGTTCACGGTGTGTTCATGGTGTGTTCACTGTGTGTTTACGGTGTGTTCACTGTGTTTACGGTGTTCATAGTGTGTTCATTGTGTGTTCACGGTGTGTTCACAGTGTGTTCACGGTGTTTACGGTGTGTTCACTGTGTTTACGGTGTTCATAGTGTGTTCATTGTGTGTTCATGGTGTGTTCATAGTGTGTTTAACTGTGTTTACGGTGTTCATAGTGTGTTCATTGTGTGTTCACGGTGTGTTCACGGTGTTCATAGTGTGTTCATTGTGTGTTCACGGTGTGTTCATGGTGTGTTCACTGTGTGTTTACGGTGTGTTCACTGTGTTTACGGTGTTCATAGTGTGTTCACGGTGTGTTCACGGTGTGTTCACTGTGTTTACGGTGTTCATAGTGTGTTCATAGTGTGTTCACGGTGTGCTCACTGTGTTTACGGTGTTCATGGTGTGTTCACTGTGTGTTTACGGTGTGTTCACTGTGTTTACGGTGTTCATAGTGTGTTCATTGTGTGTTCACGGTGTTCATAGTGTGTTCACGGTGTGTTAACGGTGTGTTCACTGTGTTTACGGTGTTCATAGTGTGTTCATTGTGTGTTCACGGTGTGTTCATTGTGTGTTCACGGTGTGTTCATTGTGTTTACGGTGTTCATAGTGTGTTCATTGTGTGTTCACGGTGTGTTCATTGTGTGTTCATGGTGTGTTCACGGTGTGTTCATTGTGTGTTCATGGTGTGTTCATAGTGTGTTCATGGTGTGTTCACGGTGTGTTCATTGTGTTTACGGTGTTCATAGTGTGTTCATTGTGTGTTCACGGTGTGTTCATTGTGTGTTCACGGTGTGTTCACGGTGTGTTCATTGTGTGTTCATGGTGTGTTCACGGTGTGTTCATTGTGTGTTCACGGTGTGTTCACTGTGTTTACGGTGTTCATAGTGTGTTCATTGTGTGTTCACGGTGTGTTCATTGTGTGTTCATTGTGTTTACGGTGTTCATAGTGTGTTCATTGTGTGTTCACAGTGTGTTCATTGTGTGTTCATGGTGTGTTCATGGTGTGTTCACGGTGTGTTCATTGTGTGTTCATTGTGTGTTCATGGTGTGTTCATGGTGTGTTCATGGTGTGTTCATGGTGTGTTCATGGTGTGTTCATGGTTTGTTCATGGTGTGTTCATGGTGTGTTCATGGTGTGTTCATGGTGTGTTCACGGTGTGTTCATGGTGTGTTCATGGTGTGTTTATTGTGTGTTCATGGTGTGTTCACGGTGTTCATGGTGTGTTCACGGTGTGTTCACGGTGTTCATGGTGTGTTCACGATGTTCATAGTGTGTTCATGGTGTGTTCATGGTGTGTTCACGGTGTGTTCACGGTGTGTTCACAAGGTGTGTTCATAGTGTGTTCACGGTGTTCATGGTGTGTTCACGGTGTGTTCACGGTGTTCATGGTGTGTTCACGGTGTGTTCATAGTGTGTTCACTGTGTTTACGGTGTTCATAGTGTGTTCACGGTGTGTTCACTGTGTTTACAGTGTGTTCATTGTGTGTTCACGGTGTTCATAGTGTGTTTACGGTGTTCACTGTGTTTACGGTGTGTTCACGGTGCGTTCATGCGAATGGAAGCTAAAGGGAGCTAATGGAGCTAACGGGAGCTAATGGAGCTAACGGGAGCTAATGGAGCTAATGGAGCTAACGGGAGCTAATGGAAGCTAACGGGAGCTAATGGAGCTAACGGGAGCTAACGGGAGCTAACGGGAGCTAATGGAAGCTAACAGTAACTAATGGGAGCTAACGGGAGCTAACAGGCTCCTTACACTGTTATGACTTCAACATATGTGACAATAAAACATAGAGCGATATTTACGGAGATTAAAGTTGCTGCATTTATTGATTTGGTTCCCACTACCTCTGAGGCTGCAACCCCCTCACTTCTTCCTCTCCTGTCAAACATGAGGACAGTTTGTCTGTGGCGGGTTCTGTGGACCAGAGTGTATCAAGACTGAGTCAAGACCAAGACCAGAGACTGAGATAAGACTCTTTGGGTCCTCATTAAGCATCGCGTGAAGTTCTTTTCTTTCTTTTTGAGTCCTCTTTGTCTGAGACTGAGACCTTTAAACAGTCTCAAAGACCAAGACCGATCCGGACTACAACACTGCCGTAGATATAAAAACCTTACAGGAGCCCTAAGCGGACAAACCAAACGCTATTTTTACAACATCTAATTTATAAGCTGCTGATGAGGTCACATAATTACAGCATTACAAATAATTTGTTATTTAACTACTTATTGTAAATAGAGCTCATTAAAGCCGACACACTAGACCTTTAATACATGAAATAAATTAAACCATTAATCAACAAGTCAATCAAAGGGAACCATTTCAAACACGATGAAGATTCACGGATCTTTGTGACGGTGTTTCGTTCAGCTGGTAGAGCAGCCGCCCCGTGTGTGAAGGCTCAGTCCTCGCTGTAGAAGCCGAGGGTTCGAATCCGACCTCTCTCCTGCATGTCATTCCCGTCTCTCTCTCTCTCTGCATTCCTGTCTCTCTTCAGCTGTCTCTGTCAAATGAAGCTTAAAAAGGCCAAAAAAATCATCTTAAAAAAAAGTGGATAAATGTTTCTCAGAGATCTGTTCAGTTTTCATTTCGATGTTTGCTGCCCTGTCTGCACTGTAAAAATCTTTTTCTGGCTGTGACCCGAGTCATGATCCACTGGAGGGGTTAGCGGGTTGGTTGGTTGGTTTGTTGGTGGGGGCAGCGGTCCAGAGAGCGAAGCCTTAATGTGTTTGTGGTGCGACGCCGGTGCCAACTCGGCCATTTAGGAACATCAGGGGCGTAATGGGGCGAGAGCAGCTGTGGAACAGATGACTCTTCTCTCACAGGGGAAAATAATTAGCCTTGCATCTCATCCACCACCTCCACATCTGACCCATTTACCTTCAGAAATCTGTTCTGTTAGTGTGGAACTATGATGAGATACGACAAACAAGCTTCAGGCTGGAATTTCGTTTTTCTTTCTTTATTCATGACTCACAGTTTAAAAGAATTAATGCTGTCAGTCAGAGTCTGATATCAAAATATAGGTTTTTAGCCTTCACACATTTACAGCAGTGGAAGGGTTGCAAAATTCTGGGAAACTTTCCATGGGAATTAATGCAAATTTATAGGAATAAACTGTAACATAGTCACACCCTGTCTTTCTTTATTCGGTCCCTTGTCTCTTTAACTACTCTCCTGTCATTTCAGGTCCCATCTTCCTTGATCAGCTCATTCCCCTCACCTGGTTTTCCCCGCCCATCTCCACACCTGCAGCCCATTTTCTCATTAGCCCCTCCGTGTGTATATATAATAATACATTTTCATTTCATCCCTGCCAGAGTGTCTTGTATTGTTTCGCCAAGCTCTCCAGCAATCCCTGCTTTTTGACTTCCTGTTCTGATCCTGTTTTTGCCTGTCGTGGATTTTGGATTCCTGCCTGCCCCCCGTCGGATTTGCTTGCCTGTTTTTTGATCTCCTGGTTTTGACCCTGCCTGTTTCTGGACTTAGTAAACTTATCTTCCCTCGAACTTGTCTGCTTCAGTGTCATGCTTTTGGGTTCTCCTTGCCAGTATCAGTACCCGTGACATAAACTCCAAAATTGAAGGTTGGACCCTTTAACAGGGAACTTAAATATAGTTAGTGAAATTATATCTCAGTATTATCTTGACTAAAACAGATTTCATGCAGGTACACTTGAATATATCTTCTATTCCTCACTGACATGCACATACAGTAGCACACAGCTTACTGCAGGGCTGTTGAGGCCACGCCCCCTACCTGCACAGGTGATTTCTGTACCTGGACCACACTTTAGAGCCCAGAGCAGACAGAGACTGTTGAAGACACATGTGAGCCTGTGGACTGCATAATATTGTTCAATAAAATAATTCAAACTTGATAAAGTTCTACCCACGAATAAATCTGTTAAAATGTTTTTTAATTGTTTTATGACAAAACTAAATGTTTATATTCATGTTTGGATATGATACAGTTTGTTTAAATTACACACAATTTACAGTTCGCATTCATTAATTAGCATTAATTTCCATGAAGTTTCTGAGTTTCCGGAAATGTACCGACCCTTTACAACCCGATCACATCTTCATCATTTCCTGAAAGACTCAAAAAGAGAAACCACCATCAGCTCAGGAGGCGGAGCACGTGTATGAACGAGTTAATGTAGTTAACGACACTGTGAGTTTCACGGTTTTATAAATTAAATAACTCCCATTTAAAGTCTTTGCATTGGTCACCTGTTAGTGATTCTCTTATTAGTTTTCTGAAAGACATCTTTAAAGAAAGCCTGGCTCTTATTCAGTGTCCTCGTCATCTGCTCTGATCTTTGTGTTTAGTCACTTGATTTGAACATTTTGTTGTTTTATTTTTGCAGTTTTTAAGTCTGAACTTCTTTTGAATTTTATAATCAAATTTTATTCTAATCCTCTTTTTTCTTTTACTTTGTGCTGCATGAATCAGAATCAGATTTAGGTTTGCACTTTCAAGGAATTTGACTTGGTTCAGAATAAAAATTAACTAAAAAAATATAAGGAAGATAAAAAAACAAGTTCATCTTCAATCATGTGCTTGGAACTCTATTTTCCAATTAAGACGTGATAAATGTGAAATCATGAGTTTTCAAGTCGTCGCGTGTCTCCACAGAATATTTCATGTTTCCACCTCAAACAGAAAAAAAAAAACTGTCAGACTTTTTTTAAACTTACTAAAAATATCCGTTAGTCATTCACGACAGCTGATTTAACAAGCAGGTACGTCGGCTCGTCGTCACCTTCAGGAGGTGAAGAACAAGAAACAGAGGTGGAGGAGGTGTGAATGTTTCTCGTTGATTAATGCTGCGAACTAAAATTACTACGACTGAGGTACTTTAATTAGAACTGCTCTCACTTCCATCTCTGCATCCATTCATACATCAGACTGATGACGTGTACATGATGTTTACATCACATTTAGAGATTTATGTGGTCGATGTTATTTTGTAATCAATGTTGTACACTTGACTTCTCTGCAGCTTTTAACTGCATCCATTTTCCTACATTTTTAGATATTTTAAAGAGCAATCTTAACATTGATTCTTGCCTAATCTGTTGGAGAGAGTGAAGGGCTTTTTATCGGACATCCTTTTTTCCTCCTCTGGATCCTCCCACGTCTGCGTCCTCTCCTCTATTTTATATAGGAACATGTGCGTCACGTCATTAAGTTTGCAGACGACTCTGTAATAGTGTCGCTGCTGACGAGTGACGACCCTGAACATGGTGCTATTTTAAATTATTTTACAGAGTGGTGTAAGTTCTCTGTTATTAACATTAATGTGGCTAAAACTAAAGGTGATGTCCTCTCTTCTAACATGATAAATACCTCGGTTATATAATCACCAATGATAAACTGACCTTCGAGCCAAACGTTGACGCTGTGTCAGCGTATGTTCGTCAACAAGAATGTTTTATTGAGTCTGTCCTTTGCTTTTGTGAGCTGGTCCCTCACTTTTAAAATCAGAACATAAAGAAAGTCAGTCGACTCCCCCTGAACAGCAGCATCATGTTGTCACCTAAATGTAAAACTAACACACACAAACACTCCTTTGTTCCAGCTGCTATCGACCTTGTTAATAATGAAGTGTAGGAATGTATTTATTGTATCTTCACTGGGTTTTGTTCGTTCGTACTATCTGTGTTTATGTCTTTGTCCTGCTGCTGCACAGCAAATAATAAAGATTCCTTGATCCAATTGGACCGAGTGAATCGTGTCGTGAAGTGAATGTACACGTCGTTAATTACCTGAAAAAGTTTCATTTAAAGCTTTTTATGATATTTAACAATAAGCATGAATAAAAAAATGTAATTTATAAAAACGAACCAATAATTATGTCAAGATTTCAACAGCAGACCCAGAGGAGCTCTTGTCATCACTCTCTCTCTTCATCCTACGTCAATGCATCAATTTTTAGTCTCGTCAAGCTTTTGTTCGTCTATTTTAATGTTGCAGCTTGTTTTTTTATTTTTATGATGTGAACAGTGTGAAGCAGACTAAACTAAAAACACACTTTAAACATGAACTCAGTCAAACACACTAAAACCATCAGACTGCTCCTGGTTCTGATCCATCAGGACTCAAACAGGTAAACACACCTGCTGCCTCTCCGGTCCACATGAGACGCTTCATACAAGGTCCTGCTAACACCAGCACGAGAACAGAGGCCCCACAACGACAGTACAACAAGAACACACGCACACACACGGTTATTGTGGAGTACCTCCACCACCTCCATCACCTCCACCACACCATCACCTCCACCACACCATCACCTCCACCACACCACCACCTCCACCACACCACCAACACCACCACCTCCATCCACCACACCACCACCTCCCCCACACCACCAACACCACCACCTCCATCACCTCCACCACACCATCACCTCCACCACACTACCAACACCACCACCTCCACCACACTACCAACACCATCACCTCCACCACACCATCACCTCCACACTACCAACACCACCACACCACCACCACCTCCACCACACCATCACCTCCACCACACTACCAACACCACCACACCAATATCTCCACCACACCACCACCACCACCACACCAGCACACTACCACCACCACCTCCACCACACCACCAACACCACCACCACACTACCACACCACCACCACCACTCTACCACCACCACCTCCACCACACCACCACCACCTCCACCACACTACCACACCACCACCACCACACTACCAACACCACCACCAACAACACTACGACACCACCACCACCTCCACCACACCACCAACACCACCACCACCTTCACCACGCCTGCTGTGCCAACCTGACCCACACTGTAAAGAAAGTCTGTAGATTTCACAGTGAGAAACTGTCAAATCATCTCTGCTCTGTTTGTTTGCTGCTGTTGGCTGATGTCATCTACATCATTGTACAACATTTTAAGAAAATTCATACAGAAGTCATATTAAACTTATATAGTGAATCACTGTAATATTTATGTCATACAGATTTTTACTGTCATGTTTTGTCATTGTTTCATTGTAGAATCTACAAACATTATGAAATATGGAATAAAACCTTACATGTGAAAATCAACAGTATTAACTTTCTTTACCGTAATATTAGAAAATTACACCAAAATTATTATGGCTGAAAACACACAGCTGACAGTTTACGATAAAAACAACAGCAGTGCACAGGGATATATGGATGGATGGAGTGTGCTGTGGTGTTGTTGTTGTTGTTGGTGTAGTGGTGTTGGTGGTGGTGGTCTGGTGGTGTTGGTGGTGTGGTTGTGTTGGTGGTGGTGTGGGTGGTGTTGTTGTTGTTGTTGGTGTAGTGGTGTTGGTGGTGTGGTTGTGTTGTTGGTGGTGTTGTTGTTGTTGTTGGTGTAGTGGTGTTGGTGGTGGTGGTCTGGTTGTGTTGGTGGATGTGTGGGTGTTGGTGGTGTTGGTGGTGTGGGTGGTGTTGGTGGTGTGGGTGGTGCTGGTGGTGCTGTTGGTGGTGTTGGTGTTGGTGGTGTGGGTGGTGCTGTTGGTGGTGTTGGTGGTGTGGGTGGTGCTGGTGGTGTGGGTGGTGTTGGTGTGGGTGGTGTTGGTGTGGGTGTTGGTGGTGTTGGTGTGGGTGGTGTTGGTGGTGTTGGTGTGGGTGGTGCTGGTGGTGTGGGTGGTGTTGGTGGTGTGGGTGGTGCTGGTGGTGTTGGTGTTGGTGGTGTGGGTGGTGTTGGTGTGGGTGGTGCTGGTGGTGTTGGTGGTGTTGGTGGTGTGGGTGTTGCTGGTGGTGTTGGTGGTGTTGGTGGTATGGGTGGTGCTGGTGTTGGTGGTGTTGGTGGTATGGGTGGTGCTGGTGTTGGTGGTGTGGGTGTTGCTGGTGGTGTGGGTGGTGTTGGTGTGGGTGGTGTTGGTGTGGGTGGTTTTGGTGGTGTTGGTGTGGGTGGTGTTGGTGGTGTTGGTGTGGGTGGTGTTGGTGTGGGTGGTGCTGGTGGTGTTGGTGGTGTTGGTGTGGGTGGTGTTGGTGGTGTTGGTGTGGGTGGTGCTGGTGGTGTTGGTAGACCGTCCTACCTGGAACAGTCGCAGGATGTTGGCCACCATGATGGACACGGAACTGGCCGAAGCTCCGATCACTCCGACAACTTTCTCCGGCTTGACGAACAGCGGCGGCTCCCCGTTGGTGCACCTGACGTCGGACGTGTCCTTCTGGATGAGCGCCTGGACGAAAGTCAGTGACTGCTCCAGCGCGTACGTGTCCCGGGAGCAGGTGTCCAAGATTCGGGCGCCCAGAGTGACGTTGGGCAGCAGCTCCTCGTCCCCGTTGATCTGATCCAGGGCGTACATCATCGCCTCCAGCCGGTGGATGCCGTTCTCCTTCTTGATGTCCCCGCACGGCATCCCGGGGACCCCCCTGGCGTGCACGGGGAAAAGCCCCCCCAGCGTCACGTCGCCTTCCACCCGGATCGAGTGCGGCGCGTAAACCTCCTGAGAGCCCGCGAGGTCCAGGAAGGCGTGAAGCATCCACAACACCCGGAACGTGAAACCCGCCTTCAGTTGCGGGAGATGCTCGGAGTGCGTGTGCGTGGCCATGGTTGTGATCCGCGTCCCTCCACCACGCAGAGTTCAATCACAGCACACCGCAATGAAAAAAACACGCCGAACCGCCGCGGAGGTGCGGGGCACTTTATTCAGGACACTTCACCGAACCCCACAGTTCATTCCCGTCCAAAGATCAAAACGAGAGCTGATCAGAACCCGCACACAGACACAGAAACCCGCCTCAGACCCGCATTCAGCAGCGCGGTGTCCGTGTGAGGAGCCGCCGCCGCTGCGTGCAGCCACGCGCGCTTGTTGCTCTCCGAGCATCCATCCCCGCAAACACGCACACACACACACACAGACACACAGACACACATACACCGAAAACCAGCTCCGTTAACTCCTGTCCAGGTAATCCGTGTTCCGATGCGTGAAGAACCGAACCCAGGTTCGGCTCCGGAGTCATCGATCAGCTCACACCTGCGGATCAGGCGGGAATAGTTTCCCAGGTGTGAGGACGAACTCCGCGAACACGCTCTTCATCCCCCCGCTCCGGGCTCCGGTTCTGGTCCGGTCCGGGTCCACTCCACGGCGCCTGTGCTGAAGAAGAACCAGAGCAGTGTGGTTCTGTGTTCGGTGTGTCCGGACAGCAGGAGGAGACCCCCCTCCTCTCTCTGTCACACGCACAGTCACGCAACCACACGCGCACACTCCACCCACGCGCGTTCCTGTGACCATCAGTGAGGTTCTCACAGTGAGCACGAGCACAGAGTGAATGAAACACGTCACCAAGAACAGAACCGGGTTCTGATCCGGTTCTGACTGCAGCTCATGAACACAGCACAAGCATTTTATTTTGAAATATCATGTTGATGCCTCAGCTCTGAGATTTACAGAGTTTATGGTGGACAGTGAAGTAAACAGCTGTAGCTGCTGTTAGCTCATGTTAGCTCAGTCTGTTAGCTGCTGTTAGCTGCTGTTAGCTCATGTTAGCTCAGTCTGTTAGCTGCTGTTAGCTGCTGTTAGCTGCTGTTAGCTCAGTTTGTTAGCTGCTGTTAGCTCATGTTAGCTCAGTCTGTTAGCTGCTGTTAGCTCATGTTAGCTCAGTCTGTTAGCTGCTGTTAGCTGCTGTTAGCTCATGTTAGCTCAGTTTGTTAGCTGCTGTTAGCTGCTGTTAGCTCAGTCTGTTAGCTGCTGTTAGCTCATGTTAGCTCAGTCTGTTAGCTGCTGTTAGCTCATGTTAGCTCAGTCTGTTAGCTGCTGTTAGCTGCTGTTAGCTCAGTCTGTTAGCTGCTGTTAGCTCAGTTTGTTAGCTGCTGTTAGCTCATGTTAGCTCAGTCTGTTAGCTGCTGTTAGCTCATGTTAGCTCAGTTTGTTAGCTGCTGTTAGCTCATGTTAGCTCAGTTTGTTAGCTGCTGTTAGCTCATGTTAGCTCAGTCTGTTAGCTGCTGTTAGCTCAGTTTGTTAGCTGCTGTTAGATCATGTTAGCTCAGTCTGTTAGCTGCTGTTAGCTCATGTTAGCTCAGTCTGTTAGCTGCTGTTAGCTCATGTTAGCTCAGTTTGTTAGCTGCTGTTAGCTCATGTTAGCTCAGTTTGTTAGCTGCTGTTAGCTCATGTTAGCTCAGTCTGTTAGCTGCAGTGACGATGTTGGTGCCACGTCTCCAGTGAACAGTCCAACACTGCCGCTGAGTGTCAGAGGAGGTTTACAGGCCCAGCAGTCTCTATGGACATAATGGCAGAGTAGAAGAGAGAGAAGAGGACGCTGACGTGAAATCACGAATCTTGACTGATTTCACAGCAGACATCAGTCGTCATAGTGACAGAGGAGGACGTGTGGAAGTGATGGGCAGCCTTGTCATCAGTTCATGTGTTTGAGTTTGTTCAGTCGACACGTCGTCATCCTTGTTCTGTCTGAGGACAGACAGACTCTGTGGACTGTAAACGTCCTCAGGTCTTTTCTCATTGTTTTGGCTCCATGAATAAAATCTGACTTGACATCCCTCCAGAATTGGAATGCAGCCACGGTCTACGTCACTTTTAGCTCCTGGAGTCAAAATCCGGTCCAGGTCCAATTCTGATCCACTGATTAGATTAATGACAGAGTCTCATTAAAAAGACATTAAGACTGTCTAAAACCTGGACGTAGTCTCTGTGACGTCCCCACAGACTGTCTAAAACCTGGACGTAGTCTCTGTGACGTCCCCGCAGACTGTCTAAAACCTGGACGTAGTCTCTGTGACGTCCCCGCAGACTGTCTAAAACCTGGACGTAGTCTCCGTGACGTCCCCGCAGACTGTCTAAAACCTGGACGTAGTCTCTGAGACGTCCCCGCAGACTGTCTAAAACCTGGACGTAGTCTCTGTGACGTCCCTGCAGACTGTCTAAAAACTGGACGTAGTCTCCGTGACGTCCCCGCAGACTGTCTAAAACCTGGACATAGTCTCCATGACGTCCCCGCAGACTGTCTAAAACCTGGACGTAGTCTCCGTGACGTCCCCGCAGACTGTCTAAAAACTGGACGTAGTCTCTGTGACGTCCCTGCAGACTGTCTAAAACCTGGACATAGTCTCCGTGACGTCCCCGCAGACTGTCTAAAAACTGGACGTAGTCTCCGTGACGTCCCCGCAGACTGTCTAAAACCTGGACATAGTCTCCGTGACGTCCCCGCAGACTGTCTAAAAACTGGACGTAGTCTCCGTGACGTCCCCCCCCCCCTCCTGTTACACTTGCTGCCCCAGGATTCACCTCAGGAGAGTCGAGGACCGGCACAGCGTGTCCTGACCATGAAAACTCGACACCAGGGAACCCTTTTCTGAAAGAGTTCGTCCACATCAGCGAGGCCTTTCACGATCCGTCGCTTCACGTTGTCTCTCTGCTTCTGTCACTTTCCGCTGGATGCTTACATCACGGAGAGGCGACCTTCAGAGGAAACGAAAAACGAGTCTCGGAAACGTTCCAAAAACATTCATCCACTTATTTTTTTTAGGTTAAGCAGTCAAGGACACTCGCCGAGCCAAAACACATTTGATGAATGATTCATGTTTATTTCTGTCAAAGACAAACCGTCTGTTTGATTCCATAAGAAAACGTGTTAACACATTACAGAGCGATTGAATTGTGGGATTGGATTCGGCTCAGACAGCTATCAGACTGAATATAATGAACCTCGAACAATCACTGCTGCCAGACGCTCACGGCTTCACGGAGAGGAGCTGCCCCGGTAATTACAGGAGCCGTTAGAGAAATGACAGCTCGTACATTTGATACCAACAACTGCCGAGTCCGTCAGATTCACACGTCAGAGCGTCCTTGAGGGATTCGACTACCTGCAGCACTGCTGCACCGGTCACCCTGCCAAGCCGGTCCAGATGTTTGCCCATGGAGGCACCAGATTCTGCTTCCTGTAATGTGATGTGAAATATAATGAGGAAGGTGTGAAGTGTATACAGGTGTGATCGGGGCAAAGGTGAGACTCACGTTGGACTACGCCACCTGAGGTTGGAAGGTGTGCAGTCGTCAACATGGCTGATCAAGCTGGAGACAGTTAGCAGTTCACTACTGACCAATGTCAACATCATAAAGTCTGTAATCACCTGGGTAACGTAACATAATTCCCTGTTGGTCTCTGAGGCTGTGCTCCAACCTAGACCGGTCCAGCTGCTGAGCCCGGTTCTGTTGCCTGCTAACAGCAGATTCAGTTAGCAGCAGCTAATCAGCGGTTCCACTGAACCCAACTTCCGAACCAGCAGTGAGCAGTATTCTGTCAGGGAGCCCACCGAGGTGACACAGGACGAAAAACTAATCTGACTTTGTGGATCAATAAACGTGTTGATGAAGCTTTAAAACATGAGACGAGCCACGCTGGACGAGGTGAATCAAGCCTGAGATACTGCTGCTCGTTTATATATCGACTCCTAACGATCGTTTTCAGGTGAGTGGACCTGACGCTGAGAGGCAGGGGGTGGAGCTTCAGTCGGTTCAGTTACATTCAGGTGATGAACTCCCTCTGGACACACTCTCAGAGTAACCTTTGTTCAGGTACAAAGGTCAGGTGTAAAGTTCAACCCTCTTTGATGGTCTCACACAAACACACAGTGCTCCGTCTAACATTTGGAGTAATTGATGCTTTCATTACGTAACCTTCTGAATCTCTTGTTTTCATGCGTAATTCATGAAGCCCCTCTTCTCTGCAGCACGACTTCAGGGATGGATGAACCAATTTTAGCTTCTTTGCGTTGGCATCTTTTGGGCTGTTGGAATTGATTTGAAGACGTTAGACACACATAAATCAAAGAATGGATTACACCCTGTCTATATCACTAAACTCTGATGTCCCTGCTGACCCACAATCCCCTGCAGTCCTGCCATGAACAGCATTAATATTGCAGAGTTCATTTCTGTAATGCTGCTTAAAAAGATTCAGAGGACACACCGCATGCATAAATTTAGACTTCAGAAATGTTGAACTGAACTTTGGACGCGAAACAAGAAAAGTGACAACGAAAAGACTTTGCAAAGACGACTGTCTACAGACGGAGCAAAAAGATCCATGCACAGTCCACAGGGACGTCACAGAGACTACGTCCAGGTTTTAGACAGTCTGCGGGGACGTCACAGAGACTACGTCCAGGTTTTAGACAGTCTGCGGGACGTCACGGAGACTACGTCCAGGTTTTAGACAGTCTGCGGGGACGTCACGGAGACTACGTCCAGGTTTTAGACAGTCTGCGGGGACGTCACGGAGACTACGTCCAGGTTTTAGACAGTCTGCGGGGACGTCACGGAGACTACGTCCAGGTTTTAGACAGTCTGCGGGGACGTCACAGAGACTACGTCCAGGTTTTAGACAGTCTGCGGGGACGTCACGGAGACTACGTCCAGGTTTTAGACAGTCTGCGGGGACGTCTCAGAGACTACGTCCAGGTTTTAGACAGTCTGCGGGGACGTCACAGAGACTACGTCCAGGTTGTAGACAGTAGGCTCCATCAGCAGACTTCAGTAAATCAAACGTATATTATTTCTTATATATTTCATCTCCAGCGTTAACGAGCCGTGACCGTGCAGACGATGTTGGCTCTGATGAAGACGTGCAGAGGAAACATTAATGAAGCTGTCACAGATACCTGAGTCCTGTACTGAGAATACTTGTGTACTCTGAGTACTGTATGTCATGTTAAAGAAGAGACTGGACTGTAAGAAGGACTCACCGGTCCAGCTGCTCCTCCTGCCACCTGATTACAACCACGGCCTGCCAAGAGCGCCGCAGACGCGTGCTGGTGATTAATTATGGTTATTTTTAATTTTACACTTGGAAATGTCAGCCAGCTGATCAGGTAACAGGTACCTAATCACACCGTGAGGACTGAAGTTATGTATTAAATTAGTGAAGAAGCCAGCGGCTCCTGAAGCTTCAGTGACCTTTCATTGATAAAGAAAGAAGCTGTGATTGAATGCCGAGTATGAGCACGCTGAACACAGACTGTCTAAAACCTGGACGTAGTCTCCGTGACGTCCCCGCAGACTGTCTAAAACCTGGACGTAGTCTCCGTGACGTCCCCGCAGACTGTCTAAAACATGGACGTAGTCTCCGTGACGTCATAGACTGTCTAAAACCTGGACGTAGTCTCTGTGACGTCCCAGCAGATTGTCTAAAACCTGGACGTAGTCTCTGTGACGTCCCCGCAGACTGTCTAAAACCTGGACGTAGTCTCTGTGACGTCCCCGCAGACTGTCTAAAACCTGGACGTAGTCTCCGTGACGTCCCCGCAGACTGTCTAAAACCTGGACGTAGTCTCCGTGACGTCCCCGCAGACTGTCTAAAACATGGACGTAGTCTCCGTGACGTCCCCGCAGACTGTCTAAAACCTGGACGTAGTCTCCGTGACGTCCCCGCAGACTGTCTAAAACATGAACGTAGTCTCCGTGACGTCATAGACTGTCTAAAACCTGGACGTAGTCTCCGTGACGTCCCCGCAGACTGTCTAAAACCTGGACGTAGTCTCTGTGACGTCCCAGCAGACTGTCTAAAACCTGGACGTAGTCTCCGTGACGTCCCCGCAGACTGTCTAAAACCTGGACGTAGTCTCCGTGACGTCCCCGCAGACTGTCTAAAACCTGGACGTAGTCTCCATGACGTCCCCGCAGACTGTCTAAAACCTGGACGTAGTCTCTGTGACGTCCCTGCAGACTGTCTAAAACCTGGACGTAGTCTCCGTGACGTCCCCGCAGACTGTCTAAAACCTGGACGTAGTCTCCGTGACGTCCCCGCAGACTGTCTAAAACCTGGACGTAGTCTCCGTGACTTCCCCGCAGACTGTCTAAAACCTGGACGTGGTCTCCGTGACGTCCCCGCAGACTGTCTAAAACCTGGACGTAGTCTCCGTGACGTCCCTGCAGACTGTCTAAAACCTGGACGTAGTCTCTGAGACGTCCCCGCAGACTGTCTAAAATCTGGACGTAGTCTCTGAGACATCCCCACAGACTGTCTAAAACCTGGACGTAGTCTCCGTGACGTCCCCGCAGACTGTCTAAAACCTGTGTGTTTGTGTGAGACAATAAAAGAGTTCTTATCTTTACACCTGACCTTTGTACCTGAACAGCAAACAGGAGACGTCCACCTTAAACAGGAAGACTCATCTGATTGAAACTGAATGAAAACTCTTTTACAAACAGAATCATCTTTATTCCATCAGATAAAAACTGTTGATGTATTTTGAAGGTGTGTATGTGTGTGGTAGTTTCAGTTTTCCTCTGTCTATCCCAGCTGTGAGTCCCTGAGTTAAATCCTTCAGAGCCCAGAACAGAGCAGGAATAATCAAACCTCTCTGGATTGTCAGGAAGCTTCTGTCTCTCTCCTCGTCTCACACTGGTCAGATCTTCAGACAGGATCAGTTCTGGATGAGCAGTGTTTGGATCCAGAACCACAGGAGTGTAGGAGACCATGTCCTTCATGTTGTTCCAGATGTTGAAGGTCAGGTTGCCCAGGTGTTTGGCCTCGTCTATCAGAGCTCCTGAGGGCAGCTGTGGATCATCCAGCAGGGGGCGCTGCTGGACTCTTTGCACTGCAGCCTTGTAGTTGTGCAGGAATGAGACGTCTTCAGCTCTCAGCTCGTCCTCTGTGGCTCTGACGGTGTCTGAAAGAGCTGCTATCTCTCTGCTCAGAGCCTCCATCTTCTCCTCCATCATCTGACTCTTCTGCTCCTCTTCCTCCCTCAGTGCAGCCATCCTGGCCTCCTCTTCCTCTTCTAGAAACTGGTGAAGCTTCTTAAACTGATCCTTAATCTGCCTCTCTGTGCGTCGGGCCTGGACCTTCATGTGTTCTGCTGTTTGATCCAACTTCACTTTAACTTCTTCAAAAACCTTTAACTTCTCCTTTAAGGGCTCCAGAGTTTCCTGAAGGTTCTTCTTGTGTTGTCGTGCAGCTTCATCGATGGGTCTGAATCTGTGGTCGCTGTGTTGTTCTGAATCTCTGCAGACGACACACACCGGCTGTTGATGGTCCAGACAGAAGAGTTTGAGTCTCTCAGAGTGCAGACTGCAGAGAGCCTCTGAAGATCTCTGATCTCTCTCCAACAAGAAGGCCTCACAAAGGTTCTTCAGCACCAGGTTACAAGGTGGTTCATCTTTTGAAGATCTTCTCTTACAAACTGGACACTCTCGTGTTGGTTTCTCTGTCCACCAGCTCTTCAGACAGTCTTTACAGAAGCTGTGGCTACATGACAGAAGAACAGGATCTCTAAAGACCTCCTGACAGGCCGGACAGCAGAGATCCTCCTCTGATCTGGAAGCCATACTGAGTACAGTCAGTCATGGTGGTCCCTCCACCTTCAGCTATGGAGACAAAATGGTGTCCACTGAGGACGAGAAGCGTTCAGCACTCAGCATCTATCTACAATACGAAGATCAGGACTTTATTTCTGCTGTTTTGATTCACTGCGAATGGTTTTAAAATGACGTCCGGCTCTGTAAACCTGTATCATGCAGAGGATAGTGTAAGCACGTTACCTTTCGTCTGCTGAGCACCAGCTCAGATTGAACTGTCATTGCCAGAAATGAAATCACTGATCAGTGAGTTAATTACAGTTCTTCCAGAGGAGCTTTTCAAGTCAGTGTACCTTTAGTGTGATCATTACAATCCTGGAAAGTCATTACAAAGAGTCATTTGGAGACACGAGTAAATCTTTCTTTGATTTGTTTGTATCCTTCAGGGAGTTGGCCCTCAGACGGATAAAGCCTAAAACACACAGCATGCGGAACGCCACGGCGTCGGAGCCGATCCGTTTCCATGTTAGTCAGTGTGTCAGCTCTCACAGTCTGCGTCCTCGCTGCGTCACGGCTCCGGAACGACTGCGGACTGTGTTCACCGCGGATCGAGTTTCATTACAAGAACACGTCATAATGGGCGGGGCCAACAGGTCAACAGGTGAGGGGTTTTCAGGTGTAATCACTGATGACACCTCACATCCTTTTTATAAGGACGCCAGAAAAAAGATGCAGCGTGGAATGTCATCGCAGGAGTCAGAGAGACTACAGCCGGAAATATCGCAGGATTATGCGTGAAGTCACGAGATCTCGTGCGTTCTCACGACGCATCACAAACGGATCATGTGTGAGTTGGCGGACGGCGGAGTACGCAGCCGTTCCTCATGCTGTTTATTTTAGGGGTCAGACCCACCAGTGGGAACACCTGAGGGTCGCTGAGGTCACCTGAGGGTCGCTGAGGTCACCTGAGGGTCGTCGAGGTCACCTGAGGGTCGTCGAGGTCACCTGACCATCTGTGGTCTCTGTGACATCCTTCTGTTTTTAGCTCATATCAGCTTCAGTAGCAGGTTTATCTCGGACAGAAGATCTTTGGTCTGTGAGTTCAAACGTCTGACATCATCATCTGATGTGACGTGGTGCTTCCTTCTGGTCGGCAGATGAAGATGAAGCTTCCTGATGTCTTGATGTTTGAGAGCAGATCTGTTTACTCTGCACGTCAGTCCTTTGATGCAGCTTTTGTTTTTGATCAATAATTCATCGTGTTGATGAAATGTACTTCACAAGGTCGGACTGGACCCGCTTACAGAAGAACTTCTGACATCTCGAGAGACGAGACTGTTTTTTAACATGGACACGGTTCCATTGGTAAAGTCTTGTTGTTTTCCATGTTTCGCTCAGATAGGGAGGGAGGGAGGTGTCCACACTGAGTGCTGCCGCTATGCAGCTCGTGCTCTGAGCTAGCAGCGTCCACCTTCAGTGAACGTGGCCGGACCGAACAGAACCGGACCGAACAGAACCGGACCGAACAGAACAGGACCGGGCCGAACAGAACCGGGCTGATGATGAAAGCTGCTAACTCATGTTGGCTTTAGCTCTAATGCTGCTGATCAGTGTTTCCATCATGGAGTCCGTCAGTCACCTCGGTGCTGTCTCGTTATCCCCTGTTGGACTCAGAGGCTGAGCTCCAACCCGGTCCGGTCCGGCTGCTGAGCCCGGTTCTGTTGCCTGGTAACAGACTCAGTTAGCAGCAGTAGCGGTTGATGCATAGAGTGTAAATCACAGAGTTGAAGCTGAGGACAGCGGTTACGTAACATTGCTTTAACGTTATCTTTACACTGCTCTGTTACTGGAGGTTTGAGAACGTCATGAACCGTGATGGACTCTGACTTTATGTCACAGCTTCATCCTCTGAAGGCAGCACAGGAAAAGATAAGCAGGGAGAGCCGGACGGCTGGAAGATGTTTTCTATCAGTTATTTATGAAATGATTTATTTGTAGCTGACATTCCTCTTTCCACTCTCCTCCCATCTGCTCACGCTCCCTGCCGGCCACGCCCCTCTCCTCAGCCACCTGTTCACCTGTGCACTCAGGTGCTCCTCATCAGTCTCCAGCCACTATTTAAGCTACACCAGCCCAGCGTTACGTTGCGTGAATGTCTTTGTACCAGCACTCTTCTTCGGCTTGATTTCGTGGTTCTGACCCGAACTCTTTGTCTCTGCCCCGGTAAACTGACTCTGTCCCTGACTCTGAACCCAGCCTGTGAGTTTCCTGCTGTTACTTCGTCTGCATCTGTTTGGGGTCTTGCCGCTCCGACTTCTCCGTGGGAGTTTACTCATCGGCCGCCTTCAGAGCTTGTGCTTAGGACTTCTGAACTGCAGCTCCGTCTAAAGACTTTTAGAGAGACTGTTCCCACCTACTGCCTAGTGCAGACTTAAGACTTAATCACAGTGAGGTTGTGCTGCGTTTGGATCTTTATCGGTGACAGTAGCATTCACAGGAAAAAAGGAAATATCTTTGTGACAGGCTGTTTGTTTCCGGAAAGTGAAGTGACATGAACATTTGGTGAATACTGAAATAAATATGAACAGACTGTGTACATCAGAATAGATTTGCAGGTAATGACGCAGACTGAATGTGGTTTAAATATCACAGACTCCGTTCATCTCCTGTCCTGCAGAGTCAGAGTATTGTGTGATCTCTGATGGGACGCATCCAGTGACGGGTGACAGCAGAGACGCAACAGTTGTTCTGGGATTCAAACTCACAAAGTTCCCACAGTGTGATCGCCCAGTCTGAGTTTTGACAAACACATGGAGCCTTTTTTTTCCAGGGACCTGGAAAAAGACTGAAACACCAATGGTTATTGGACATCACAGAGACTACGTCCAGGTTTTAGACAGTCTGCGGGGACGTCACGGAGACTACGTCCAGGTTTTAGACAGTCTGCGGGGACGTCACAGAGACTACGTCCAGGTTTAGACAGTCTGCGGGGACGTCACGGAGACTACGTCCAGGTTTTAGACAGTCTGCGGGGACGTCACGGAGACTACGTCCAGGTTTTAGACAGTCTGCGGGGACGTCACGGAGACTACGTCCAGGTTTTAGACAGTCTGCGGGGACGTCACAGAGACTACGTCCAGGTTTTAGACAGTCTGCGGGGATGTCACGGAGACTACGTCCAGGTTTTAGGACAGTCTGCGGGGGACGTCACGGAGACTACGTCCAGGTTTTAGACAGTCTGCGGGGATGTCACGGAGACTACGTCCAGGTTTTAGACAGTCTGCGGGGACGTCACAGAGACTATGTCCAGGTTTTAGGACAGGTCTGCGGGGACGTCACGGTAAGGACTACATCCAGGTTTTAGACAGTCTGCAGGGACGTCACGGAGACTACGTCCAGGTTTTAGACAGTCTGCGGGACGTCTCAGAGACTACGTCCAGGTTTTAGACAGTCTGCGGGACGTCACGGAGACTACGTCCAGGTTTTAGACAGTCTGCGGGGACGTCACAGAGACTACGTCCAGGTTTTAGACAGTCTGCGGGGATGTCACGGAGACTACGTCCAGGTTTTAGACAGTCTGCGGGGACGTCACGGAGACTATGTCCAGGTTTTAGACAGGTCTGCGGGACGTCACGGAGACTACATCCAGGTTTTTAGACAGTCTGCAGGGACGTCACGGAGACTACGTCCAGGTTTTAGACAGTCTGCGGGACGTCACAGAGACTACGTCCAGGTTTTAGACAGTCTGCGGGGATGTCACGGAGACTACGTCCAGGTTTTAGACAGTCTGCAGGGACGTCACAGAGACTACGTCCAGGTTTTAGACAGTCTGCGGGAATGTCACGGAGACTACGTCCAGGTTTTAGACAGTCTGCGGGGACGTCACGGAGACTTGCGTGTCCTGCGCGTCTCCATTATTCAGCATGATGATGTTCGTTCGTTACTCTGATCGGTCGTGCTGCTTTTTAAATATTTATAGTCGTTATAAAATACATCAGTACATAAAAACATGGGAATACATGAATATAGTATAGCTTAGTTTGGACCACCATGAAGAAGAGGTTTTGAGGCCCAGCAGTCAGCAGCTTTTATGAACCTGTAAGATTGTGTTTTGGTGTGCTGGACTTCAGACCAGCAGGTACTATCATCTCCACCATCTTCAGCTCAGCGTCTCGTGTATAAAACTCTTTTCAAACTGAAATACACGTAATAATACGAGCGCTCCGATAACCCACACAAACTTTTCCCCTCTCCCACAGGAGGCTGAGTTGGAGGCAGATATGGGTTCTCATTCAGACTCCGGAGGTTGAATAATCTGTATATAATTATGAGCAAAAAGACAGCGAACAGCAGTAATTGGCACCTGATATTCCCCTCTTCCCCTCCTCTGACAGAGCTGCATTTGAATAATCTTGACAGCAGGGCACACACAGATAAGTGTGTCTTGAAGAAAAGAGCTGGAAGTCTGGAGATACGGGACAAAACGACACATTCACTGTCAAACACATTCAGACGCTGATGGACACGAAATCCTTCCTGCTGTCCTCAACGTTTGTATGTTTATGTTTTCCCTGTTATTAGCCCCCATACATGAACACAGGAACTGTCAGGACATTACAGAGAGACACTCCTGTAATCTGGATTCAAGGCACACTGAGATCAGTCCAAAATCCACAGACATAAAGATACTGAAGAAGACTACGTCCAGGTTTTAGACAGTCTGCGGGGACGTCACGGAGACTACGTCCAGGTTTTAGACAGTCTGTGGGGACGTCACGGAGACTACGTCCAGGTTTTAGACAGTCTGCGGGGACGTCACGGAGACTACGTCCAGGTTTTAGACAGTCTGAGGGGACGTCACGGAGACTACGTCCAGGTTTCAGACAGTCTGAGGGGACGTCACGGAGACTACGTCCAGGTTTTAGACAGTCTGTGGGGACGTCACGGAGACTACGTCCAGGTTTTAGACAGTCTGCGGGGACGTCACGGAGACTACGTCCAGGTTTTAGACAGTCTGAGGGGACGTCACGGAGACTACGTCCAGGTTTTAGACAGTCTGCGGGGACGTCACAGAGACTACGTCCAGGTTTTAGACAGTCTGAGGGGACGTCACGGAGACTACGTCCAGGTTTTAGACAGTCTGCGGGGACGTCACGGAGACTACGTCCAGGTTTTAGACAGTCTGTGGGGACGTCACGGAGACTACGTCCAGGTTTTAGACAGTCTGTGGGGACGTCACAGAGACTACGTCCAGGTTTTAGACAGTCTGCGGGACGTCACAGAGACTACGTCCAGGTTTAGACAGTCTGAGGGGACGTCACGGAGACTACGTCCAGGTTTTAGACAGTCTGCGGGGACGTCACAGAGACTACGTCCAGGTTTTAGACAGTCTGCGGGGACGTCACGGAGACTACGTCCAGGTTTTAGACAGTCTGTGGGGACGTCACGGAGACTACGTCCAGGTTTTAGACAGTCTGTGGGGACGTCACAGAGACTATGTCCAGGTTTTGCAGGAAAGACTTCCTTGGAATAAATAAATAAAAGGTTCTACATAAAACATGGAGGCTGGTACTGAGAACATGTCCAGCTCAGCTCCGTCTGTCATGACCTCACATTACGCCGTCATATTCCTGTTTTTCTTTTAAACCAGGAGAGCCCAAACTCCAATTACTCGCAGCTCCCTGTGAAATATGAGCCTCACTTCAGCGGCCACACCAAAGCCTCGGCCTCGGGCAGCATTATTGATGTCACAAGGTGCCGTCCCATTTCTCATGGAGCGTTCTGAGCCTTTACACCGTCTCTGCCCTCGGACATTTACGCCGAGCATGCAGGTGGCATCCGTTAAAGTCCGTTCAGGTTCAGCGCTCTGGGCAGAGAGCGTCCAAACAGTCCACTGCAGTGTGATACAACAAGTCCAACACTGAGATCTCACCAGATATTGGACGGTTCAGTCCAGTTTCATTGATGGAACAGGTCGACTCTCTTTACGTTTAATATGTTTTCATGTTGGTATTCTTCTATAAATATGCGGCGACCTCGTCGCAGGGCTGGTCTTAGGTCTGGTCTTAGGTCTGGTCTTAGGTCTGGTCTTAAAGGTCTCAGGAGAAGCTGGATTTTCCAAGAGACTGATGTTAACCTTATCAGTATGGAGCGATGTGAAGGCCGTGTGCAGTGTGCATTTAAAGTTCTTTCACATTCACTTCAATGAGTCTCCAGTGTCGCAGCAGGGAGCTCTGCACCAGATAAAACACCTCGCAGAGCGTAACGCTGTGCTAATCTCTGCAGCGTCGACATGAAGGAGAAAACCACGGCCGCCTAGAACAGGAGGGAAATCCTCTGTGATCCCCTGAGGCTGCCTCCAGTAGACTGTCTAAAACCAGGACGTAGTCTCCGTGACGTCCCCGCAGACTGTCTAAAACCTGGACGTAGTCTCTGTGACGTCCCCGCAGACTGTCTAAAACCTGGACGTAGTCTCTGTGACGTCCCCGCAGACTGTCTAAAACCTGGACGTAGTCTCTGTGTCGTCCCCGCAGACTGTCTAAAACCTGGACGTAGTCTCCGTGACGTCCCCGCAGACTGTCTAAAACCTGGACGTAGTCTCCGTGACGTCCTGCAGACTGTCTAAAACCTGGATGTAGTCTCCGTGACGTCCCCGCAGACTGTCTAAAACCTGGACGTTGTCTCTGTGACGTCCCCGCAGACTGTCTAGGACCTGGACGTAGTCTCTGTGACGTCCCCGCAGACTGTCTAAAACCTGGACGTAGTCTCTGTGACGTCCCCGGAGACTGTCCAAAACCTGGACGTTGTCTCCAAGATGTCCAACAGGTCATCTGTGGTATGGTTTATCTTAGATTACAGGTGAGATATTGAGGAGTTTCCGGTTGTTGTTCAGATCTCTCTGTAGATCGTATCTGGAGGTGATGAGTCAGAGGAAGACTTCTTTTTAAGAACTCTGTTTAAGGTTATCCGGTTTAAATGTCACGGCTGAAGAAGTCATCTCGCTGAAGGCTGAAAGCAAACAGCTGATTCTAAATAAAGTTTATATTTGGAGGATCAGTCCATTCATCAGGAAGGCTCGATGGATTGAAATGTTTCCATTAGCATCGTCACGTTTGTGATCCAGGACTCATTAACTCTGACACTAAATGTCACCTCCGTTCTCCGGCTGCTCTTTGAAGCTTCAAATGCAATTTGAGAAATAATCACATCATTGTCAAGGCTTCACTTTTATCGCCACAGCGAGATCTCACAGCGGTGCTGTTGATTACAGCGACTCTCTTCGAGTCAACAAAGAGGCGGCGAGGAGCTGCCCGGCCATTCAGAAGAGGAAGAGAGCTTTTGTTGTGTTTGCTGATTGAAAGGAGCTCTGTGGGGGGAAGCGCTCCACACCTCCAAATCCTCTTTGTTCGTTCACCTTGAGGATCGGCAGGTAGACTGATGAAACTGTTTCCTGTTGGTCTCCATAATTAAAGCACAGCAATGTTTGTCTCCTCTCTCCTTTGTCCTTCTCTGTAAAGTAATTTAACCATAGACAATGCAAACAGCTTTGACTGATATAAAATTATAAATACCGTACTGGACTGTTCTGGTTCAGAGTGAGCTGAGCCAGACGGAGAGTCTATCTACGTTCCAACCCATCACAGATGGTCATGAGCTTTAGGTAGTGACCAAAATAATGAGATTGTGGATACAAGCGGCCGAAGAGTAGAACCGCTGACCCTTCATGTTGAGGTGAGGCTGAGGTGGTTCGGGATCTTCCTGGGCGACTTCTTCTGGAGTTGATCCAGACATGTCCTACTGAGAGGAGACCCAGAACCTGCTGGAGGAACAACATCACCCATATAACCTGGGAACGCCTCAGGATCCAGGTGGAGCTGCCAGGTGTTGACGTCTGCTGCCACCATGACCCGACCCCAGTAAGAGGAAGGAGATGTACAGATGGATGATGAAGGCTCAGATTTACAGTATCATGGATATTAATTGGTGTTTACGGTAGCCAATAGCAAGTGTGTGTCACAAAATCACTGCCATGCATTGCAGTCGGCGCTATGAACTAGTGTCAGCCGTAAACATGACTGGACCGAACCGAACCTCCAGACCAGCAGTGAGCAGCCTACCAAGGTCGTTTTCTTGGCGGGTTTGGCTCCTGGCATCCCGGAGCAGTTAGCTACATTAGCACTAGCTCCAAACCAACTGGATCCTCAGTGTCAGCTTCATTAGCTCTACTGTTACTGATCAATGTTTCCATCATGAAGTCTGTAGATCACCTCAGTGCAATGTTATTGTTGGTCTCAAAGGCTGTGTCCAACCCGGTCCACAGAGAGATGAAGCTGAACTGACTCTGCTCGTCAGATGAGTCATAATTAGAAACTAAACTGGATCATTTCTCTGTAAATCAGCTGCTTCTGCGTCTCCTCACCTGCCGACTGCGTTGACCTTTAATGATGACTCGGCGTGATGTGTGATGGTCCTTTGATTAAAAGGAACAAGAGAGACAGGATTAATTTGCCACCCATCGAGGTGAGGGGGGTGTGGGGGGGGGGGTGGAGGCTGAGATTATGCAGGAAGGAGTATCGATGGGGACAAGTAAACACAGAGATCAGAGTCAAGGCTGGGAAATCAATTCAGCCCGGTTAGAATACAGAGGGCATAAAAACATCGATACGATCATGACGTCAGTTCACAGAAGGCAAGATGAACTGACATCACTTTACAAATCACAGTAAGAAGCTTCAGATTAAAACAAACTCCCCATGACAACAGAACTGTCAGTTAGCAAAGTTACTGATCATGAGTAATGTAATCAGAACAAATACTCGAGTACAGCTGGATGTATTTACCACAGTGGGATTACACTGATTTATATGAGATGGTACTTTAAGGGTACGTTCTATTAAGAATATTAATAATAAGCCATCAGGCTTCATTCAGAATCAGTTTGGTCTTTGAATGAAGTCTGGTGGTTTTTAATTATTTTCAGTGACTCATTCAAAGTAAACAGTTGATTTTCTGAATTTTAAAACAGGCTAATTGGTAACATGAAGCTCTGCTGGGATTTAAATTCTGTGTACAGTCTGCTGTACAGAGGCTCAGTATAATTTACCACTGAAATCAGTGCGACCCTGACTGACTGACTGTACAGGAGATGATTGGACTGTATGTAATCCTTCATAATCCAAACATGACGAAGGATTGATTTGAGATGTCGACTCATCTGTACAATGCTGAGGAGTTTATGTTACATGTCCACATGAAATCCCTGAAGCCCTGCAGTAATTAGCAACACATGCTCATGAAGGATTTTAAACTGCAGCCAGTTTTTGGCAAAGGTTTTTTTATTCATGGCCTGAAGCCGGACGAGTTATTCATCCTGACAAGACTGAAAAATGTATTTTTGCTTTTAATTTGAGCTATTTCAACTTTTTTCTTCGTCGATGAAACACAATGATTTATTTTATAATAAAAACATGCTGCATGTGTGTGTGCGGTGTGTATGACGTCAATCAAAAGGAAGACTCTCTCTATGTAATTCATAAAACACTGAATTTGATGGACGTTAACGTGTTGTACGGGTCAATCTCATATTGATTCTTTGCAGCCAAACAAATGTCAGCCATCGATCTCTTCTCAGAAACTCATAAAAAGGTCAATTTCACAGTAATGTCCTGAACCAGAGAAGAAGGTTAAAGAGGAATGAATTTTAAAATATTGACCTCATGCAAACGCTGATATCATATCATCCTCTGACGGAGGGTTTACAGCACAGGAAGTCAATGATCGCACCGCCGTGCACAAAAGTGTGAAGAGGAAGATAACCGGAGTGTGTGTGGTGAATATCCTGTCAGCCAATCACAGCATGCCCTCTGCAACAGTTAATAATTAACGAACGTATCGTGACAGTTGGTGTCATCTGAAGTGTGGTTGAATGAGGTCAGCACGCTCACATAAGAAACCTTTATCTTGGCGTGAGATGGTTCAGACAAGAAGTGTGCTGTCACACCAACAAAAACTCTAATTTAACTTCTCAGAGCTCCAGAGCTGCTGATCCACAACAACCAACAATCAACAACCAACAACCAACAACCAACGATCAACAACCAACAACCAACAACCAACAATCAACAACCAACAATCAACAACCAACGATCAACAACCAACGACCAACAATCAACAACCAACAATCAACGACCAACAACCAACAATCAACAACCAACGATCAACAACCAACAATCAATAACCAACAATCAACAACCAACAACCAACAATCAACAACCAACAACCAACGACCAACAACCAACAATCAACAACCAACGACCAACAATCAACAACCAACAACCAACGATCAACAGTGTTCATGTCTTTGTGTCTTCATGTCTTTGTCTCTTCATGTCTGTGTGTACATTTCTTTGTGTCTTCATGTCTTCATATCTTCGTGTCTCCATGTCTTCATCTTGTCCACCAGCCTGTATCAGATGTTTTGGAGTCGTCCTTACAGTCAGTCATGTCCATCTTTTGTGAGACGTCCTTTGTAATGTTGAAGCGATGCAGTGTCTAAACTTTTTCTACTTTCACAGGTTTGTCAATGAGGGAGGGTCCATCATGTTTGAAGGTTATAAATGATAACACGGCACTGACCTCTGAGTTTTATTATGACTGAGTGAAAATAAAGAGTCACCATTAAATTTGAACACTGTTTCTTTTCAATAATAGACAATGATAGATTTGTGATAATCGTCCATGCTAATGGAAAAATGACGTTCTTTGTCCGATCATTTGGTTAATTTTGAGCTTCTTCTCTGCTTCAAATCCCTGATAAATGTGAAAAACACCCACCGGCAGCACAGTGAGGAGTTCAGCATTCAAAGTCACAGCGAGGGGAAATGAAAGAAGCCTTTAGAGACGGCACGTTGCCGCAATTCACACAATTCATTTGACTTATTCACAATAATCCTACACGGGCTGGCTTTAATTGCAGGGCGCTCGTTCAAACATTTAAATACAATATTAGAAAGACAGAGTGATAATCATCTGGTTAGAATACCACGGCTGCTGCTGACTATGATGATGATGATGATGATGATTATAGCTTCTATTGTGAATGTGACAGCCTTCCTTCCTTCCTTCGGTTCATGTGAGAAGAAAAGCAGACGTGTGCAGGTCACAGTCATTCATTTACAGAGTTCCCTCAATGTCTCTGCAGTTCAGCTCACGGCTTTGTTGTTGAAGACCGAGGTGGTTTTTATCGCTGAAGACGATCCGATGCTGAACACAGAGGTTTACTGTCATTTTCGGACTATTGAGCGCACCTGAGTATAAGCCACCAGCTTTTAAAAGAAAATACATTTTGTACATATATAGGCCGCACACTTGAATATAAGCTGCAGGTTTTCATGTTGTAACAGGTGTAACAGGTTTTTACACAGAAAGACAGTACACGGAAGATTTTTTGTTTAAATTTAAGACACGCTTTTGTTTCAAACTGTGCCTGAATATCGGCAGTATGGCACCAACATGCCATCAACACGGCACCAACACGGCATGAACACGGCATCAAAACGGCATCAACACGGCATCAAAAGGCCATCAACACGGCACCAACACTGCATCAACACGGCATCAAAAGGCCATCAACACGGCACCAACACGGCATCAACACGGCATCAAAAGGCCATCAACACGCCATCAACAAGGCATCAACACGCCATCAACATGGCATCAAAAGGCGATCAACACGGCACCAACACGGCATCAACACGGCATCAAAAGGCCATCAACACGGCACCAACACGCCATCAACACGGTACCAACACGCCATCAACACGGCACCAACATGCCATCAACACGCCATCAACACTGCACCAACATGCCATCAACACGGCATCAACATGGCATCAACACGGCACCAACACTGCACCAACACGGCACCAACACGGCATCAAAACGCCATCAACACTGCACCAACATGCCATCAACACGGCACCAACACGCCATCAACACGGCACCAACACGCCATCAACACGGCACCAACACGCCATCAACACGGCACCAACATGCCACCAACACGCCATCAACATGCCATCAAAACGACACCAACATGGCATCAACATGCCATCAACACGCCATCAACACGCCATCAACACGGCACCAACACGCCATCAACACGGCACCAACACACCATCAACACGGCACCAACATGCCATCAACACGCCATCAACACGCCATCAACATGCCATCAACACGACACCAACATGGCATCAACACGGCATCAAAACGCCATCAACACTGCACCAGCATGCCATCAACACGGCACCAACACGCCATCAACACGGCACCAACATGCCATCAACACGCCATCAACATGCCATCCACACGACACCAACACGGCATCAACATGCCATCAACACGGCACCTACACGCCATCAACACGCCATCAAAACACCATCAACACGGCACCAACACGGCACCAACACGGTATCAACATGCCATCAACACGGCATCAACATGCCATCAACACGGCACCAAGACGCCACCAACACACCATCAACGGCGGCTTATAGTCCGAAAATTATAGGAATGTCAGTGAATGAATCGCTTTGCATGTTCCAGCTTTGTTTTTTTCTTTTATACAGAGAGATGTGTGTCCACGTGTCCACATCTCTCTGAGGACTTCTCTTGAATCCTTGTCAAGAAGACGCACTACACCAACAGCCCTCTTGGTCAATGAGTTACCGTTTATTATCAGGCGATACATCACGGTGAATTGAAACAAACCAGTGTGGCGCTCGGGTTTAAGGCTCTCTGCTCGTGACCAGATGGATACCAGTTTGAACCCACTGGACTGACTAACGGTAATCTTGGAGAGGAAATTGGACAAGTGGTTTCTGCTGACCTTGTGGAAGTCACTTAACCTTTAGTCAGTCACAGCGGTGTTATGGTGCAGATGGAGCCAGAGGATTTCACTGAAGAAGAGGTTTGATGGAAACACTGTAAGACTGAAGCAAGACCACAGACTCACAGGGACCAGAGAAAAGAATCACCTATGTGCTCAAAATATACAAAATATTAATAAATGATATGTTTAAATCAACATTTTGTGACTTTCCTCTGATGATCTAACATCATGACCTCCTGTTGACCCACACTGACCTGTGATCAGGTGACCCACACTGACCTGTGATCAGGTGAACGGTGTCTCTGTCATTCGTACGTCTGTTCTCACTCTATGTAACTTTGAGAAGTACGTAACGCTTTACGGCACTAAGTCACACAGCAGCAACTATTTCAGTGATTCTGCTGAAACTGGATCATATTTTATGGAGGAAATGTTTTCTGGTTTTCCCTCTGATGTCCTCCGGCTGCTCCGCCTCAACTCTCTGTGATTTACAGAGTTTATGATGGACAGTGAAGTAAACTGCTGACAGCTGTAGCTGCTGTTAGCTCATGTTAGCTCAGTCTGTTAGCTGCTGTTAGCTCATACTAGCTCAGTCTGTGAGCTCATGTTAGCTCATGTTAGCTCAGTCTGTTAGCTGCTGTTAGCAGTTTGTTAGCCGGACTGCCCAGAATGTGAGCTTGTTTTTGGACCACAGTGAAGTAGAAGAGGTAACCAGGCTCAGCAGCCTCTATGGACATGATGGCAGAGGAGAAGAGAGTGAAGAGGACGCTGACAGAGGAAGCTAAGAAGAGAAAAGGAGAGAGGACTGGGACTTTTTTGCTTGCTCATACTTTATCTTCTTGAAGCTGACAACATGTCTGAACTTTTACTGCTGACACAACATAATCAAACTTGGTAATAGTTCACTTCTTTCCAGAAAATACTGATCTGAAGACGGACTCTAATCGTGCAATGAAAGATTACTTCACTGGAGGTGAGTGAAAGTGGAAGTCGTGCTCACGTCTTCACGTCTTGAAGCGATGCAGTAAGTATAAGATGAGGCGTTTCCACGTGATTTCTCCTGCTGAATGATCACATCAGGATTGATGCTTTTCATAAACAGCCTGTTAGGATTGTAATCCAGGAAGCTCCTCGTGTGATGTGATCGCTGATTTGTCTTACAGAGATCCTCAAACGCAGATCATTCCCCCACTGTTGTTTTTAGACAGTGAACTCTCAGGCAATCATAAATCATACTTTTCCTGTTCGAAGCAGAACAAGACGTCCCGTGCAGAAGCAATTCATCACGTTAATAAACATGTCATCACTGTGCTCTATCATGTTCTCACCACTCAAAGATGGAGGAGTTCATCTGTAGATTTAAAGTGTTCAGATTAAAATGAACAGGAGGATTTCAATCTGTGAAAAATGTTTCTAAAAGCTCACCTGGATCTGTCTTCCTGCAGGTGAGTCTTTGTTTCATGTTAGAACAGCCAATCATCACCCAGGTCCCCAGCAGCAGCTGATCTCACTGCCTAGTCCAGCAGCAGTCAGCCCAGCTCGGCGTCTGTCTTTCAGCCTTTTATTTCACCAAGCTCTCACCAACCACTAAAAGTCAGTCCCACATTTACTCTTGTCCGGCGGCTTCTTGCTCGCTCACTCTCTCCTTTTCTCTTCTTAGCTTCCTCCGTCAGCGTCCTCTTCACTCTCTTCTCCTCTGCCATCATGTCCATAGAAGCTATATATATATATATCTCATCATCAGGAGTGTGTCTGTGTGTTTAGCAGGTACATGCCTTCCTGTTGACACGGTGTGGATTTACTCGTTTGATGTAAAGGAAATCACAGATGTATTGAATCTAGAGAGTGGACTCCTTTAACCCCGATGAGCATCAACACATAGATAACATTGTATCAGTATCTCTTTAGACTGGATTGCAACGGCCATCAGTTAAAGTTTTAAATGCTTCACAAGTTTCCAAACTTCACACTGTGTATTACAATCATCTATAGAAGAAGAGTCGAGTAAAATCTTAATGTAAAGATGTTTCCCCTCTCATGCACGAGGCTTCTTCACTTCTGACTGACTGTGGGGAGTCTCTAACCACTCTTGAGTCAGATCCACAGGTGACCTCCACGTCCCACAGGTGAGCTCCATGTCCCACAGGTGAGCTCCATGTCCCACACGTGAGCTCCACGTCCCACAGGTGAGCTCCACGTCCCACAGGTGAGCTCCACGTCCCACAGGTGACCTCCACGTCCCACAGGTGACCTCCATGTCCCACAGGTGACCTCCACGTCCCACAGGTGACCTCCATGTCCCACAGGTGACCTCCACGTCCCACAGGTGACCTCCACGTCCCACAGGTGAGCTCCACGTCCCACTGGTGTTCTCAGGTGTTCAATGACCCACTGGTGGGTCGGGAGAGGTCACAGTCTTATCCGTCTGAGGGCCAACTCCCTGAAGGATACAAACAAATCAAAGAAAGATTTACTCGTGTCTCCAAATGACTCTTTGTAATGACTTTCCAGGATTGTAATGATCACACTAAAGGTACACTGACTTGAAAAGCTCCTCTGGAAGAACTGTAATTAACTCACTGATTTGTGATTTCATTTCTGGCAATGACAGTTCAATCTGAGCTGGTGCTCAGCAGACGAAAGGTAATGTGCTTACACTATCCTCTGCATGATACAGGTTTACAGAGCCGGACGTCATTTTAAAACCATTCGCAGTGAATCAAAACACCAGAAATAAAGTCCTGATCTTCGTATTGTAGATAGATGCTGAGTGCTGAACGCTTCTCGTCCTCAGTGGACACCATTATGTCTCCATAGCTGAAGGTGGAGGGACCACCATGACTGACTGTACCCAGTATGGCTTCCAGATCAGAGGAGGATCTCTGCTGTCCGGTCTGTCAGGAGGTCTTTAGAGATCCTGTTCTTCTGTCATGTAGCCACAGCTTCTGTAAAGACTGTCTGAAGAGCTGGTGGACAGAGAAACCAACACGAGAGTGTCCAGTTTGTAAGAGAAGATCTTCAAAGAGTGAACCACCTTGTAACCTGGTGCTGAAGAACCTTTGTGAGGCCTTCTTGTTGGAGAGAGATCAGAGATCTTCAGAGGCTCTCTGCAGTCTGCACTCTGAGAGACTCAAACTCTTCTGTCTGGACCATCAACAGCCGGTGTGTCTCGTCTGAGGCGGTGAACTGAGGAGTTGAGGCGGAGCAGCCACAGGACAGACTTTCTGGTCCATACTAAACAAATATCCAGATATGCAAACACTTCCACAGATATAACTTCATATAGTCCTGAATGACAGTGGTCATGCTTAGGGAGAGATCTTTATTTAAAGGTGGTCACATTCCTCCAGCGAGCCTCGTATCACGAGATAACCGCTGGTGCAGACTGACCCTCGGGCTGCCGTACATGGAGCTCAGCTCTAATTTGCTGCTTATCTGGTCTCTGCTGCAGCTCCAGATGTCTGCGAGCTGTCCTGTATCTGTTAGCTATAGCTAACAGGCGGTGCATGAGGAAGTGCAGATAAGATGCATGGCACCCTGGGGAGCGTCCTAATCGGCGTGGCTGCCCTTTTACTGACCACTTGTGTATTTTGTGTGTATTATTTGTGCATGTATGTGTGTATGTTTGTGTGTATTTATGTGTGCATGGCCCTCATTTGACCAATTAGGTGTTGATGTGTTCCTGCTGGTGTCATGGTAATTGTATTTCTGTGTGTGTGTTGTCATTGGACGTGGCAGTGTGGCAGACTGCATCAGATATATTTGGTTTGGGGTCAAAGCACCAGCTGATCTCACTGGTTTCACTCGGTTTGTGTCAGTTACAGAGACACAGTGTCAGTGACATTGATTTATTACCCAGAGTGCACTGCTCGGCTGTCACCCTGCATCGCTTTAACCTGATATCAGTTTATTGTTCCTCCTCTCGATTGGATTTCATGGCATTTTATTTTCACTACAATCGATCAGAGGAAGTCTCTTACTAGAGTCACTAACTGCTAATTAGCTGCTGATAACTGAATCTGCTGTTAGGAGGCAGCAGAACCGGACTCAGCAGCTGGACCGGACCGGGTCGCAGCCTCTGAGACCGACAGGGAATAACGTCACAGTACTGAGGTAATTCACAGACTTAATGATGGAAACATTGATAAGTAGCAGTAGCTAACTGAACTGACTCAGCCCGGGATGCCAGGAGCCAATACTGCTGTTAGAATACTGCTGACTGCTGTTTGGTCCCTTGAAGGTCACTCGCTGCAAGGCAGTGGGATTACACTCAAAAACTATTTAAAGCCACAAACAGTGAAGTCTCTGATATGCAAACATAATTACAGGATGTAAAAACATGAATGTCTCTTCCAGAAAATATCTGAACCAT
This sequence comes from Larimichthys polyactis, assembly GCA_018985215.1. Taxonomy (NCBI): domain Eukaryota; kingdom Metazoa; phylum Chordata; class Actinopteri; family Sciaenidae; genus Larimichthys; species Larimichthys polyactis. The sequence continues at coordinate 233,906 of JAFMOB010000561.1, forward strand.
AAAAAATGTTCCAGGGAATTCCAGGAAATCTGAAGGATTGCAGATATAAATGAGAGTTTTTATCATCGCCTCCTGTTGGCCTCGTTTCTCCTGTCAGGTGTGACAAAAGCAGTTTCCTGCTGGTTCAGGAGATTGGACAGTTTGTTAGAAAGGTTAAAGTTTCAGTCCAACATCACGGCTGTTTGATAAATTGCTCCGTCCTTGACTCAAACTCCTACCTTCTCACCTCCAGTTGGCTAAATGTTGTGAATTAAATGTTCACGTGCTGCAGCAGCTTGAAGGTGAAGGTAGCACCTCTTAGTGATGTGTCGGTCACGAACGAGCCGGTTCAAAGAGCCGACTCTTTTAAGTGAACGATGGGAGCCGGCTCCGTCCGTCCGCGAGACGTTTTTTTTTTCTTCTTTTTTTAACTTTTTTAAACTTTTCACTTTAGGAAAAGGACCTGCAGGCACTGCGGGCGTTGGCTACGGGTGTCACGTGCATGCTGTGCAACCAATCATGGGCGGGGGGAGCAGCACTGAGAGGTGACAAGAGACAAGAGGAGGGAGACACGCTGAAGGAGAGAGAGGAGTGTGGTGCAAAGATATATATTAGTCGTGGTGGAGTCATGGTGGAGTCTTGGTGCAGTCTTGGTGCAGTCTTGGTGCAGTCTTGGTGCAGTCTTGGTGGAGTCGTGGTGGAGTCGTGGTGGAGTCGTGGTGCAGTCTTGGTGGAGTCGTGGTGGAGTCGTGGTGGAGTCGTGGTGCAGTCGTGGTGCAGTCGTGGTGGAGTTGTGGTGCAGTCTTGGTGGAGTCGTGGTGGAGTCGTGGTGCAGTCGTGGTGGAGTCGTGGTGCAGTCGTGGTGCAGTCGTGGTGGAGTCGTGGTGGAGTCGTGGTGGAGTCGTGGTGCAGTCTTGGTGGAGTCGTGGTGGAGTCGTGGTGCAGTCGTGGTGCAGTCGTGGTGCAGTCGTGGTGGAGTCGTGGTGCAGTCGTGGTGGAGTCGTGGTGGAGTCTTGGTGGAGTCTTGGTGGAGTCGTGGTGCAGTCGTGGTGCAGTCGTGGTGCAGTCGTGGTGGAGTCGTGGTGCAGTCGTGGTGCAGTCGTGGTGCAGTCGTGGTGGAGTCGTGGTGCAGTCTTGGTGCAGTCGTGGTGGAGTCGTGGTGCAGTCGTGGTGCAGTCGTGGTGGAGTCGTGGTGCAGTCGTGGTGGAGTCTTGGTGGAGTAGTGGTGGAGTCGTGGTGCACTCGTGGTGGAGTCTTGGTGCAGTCGTGGTGGAGTCTTGGTGGAGTAGTGGTGGAGTCGTGGTGCAGTCTTGGTGCAGTCTTGGTGCAGTCGTGGTGGAGTCGTGGTGGAGTCGTGGTGCAGTCTTGGTGCAGTCGTGGTGGAGTCTTGGTGCAGTCGTGGTGCAGTCTTGGTGCAGTCGTGGTGCAGTCTTGGTGCAGTCTTGGTGCAGTCTTGGTGCAGTCTTGGTGGAGTCTTCGCTGTCATCAGTGCAGTCAGAGATGAAGTGTGTTGATGTTGTTGAAGTGTCCCTCAGCCCATGCTGTGTCCACCACAGAATCTGTCTGTGTTTGATGAACATCACGGACACACATGATTGGTTTTCAGCTTTCTTCATAGTTTGATGTCTTAATCTGCAAAGTAGACGTGTTTTCTTCTCTGTGGTGGAACATAAACGTCATGACTTCATTAGAAGAGTTCACACATGTTGCTGCTGAAGAGACTTCATGATTAAAACAAAGAGATTGAACAAGATGAAGCTGAAACAAGAAAAAGATGAGTGCTCCTCTCATTCCTCCTCTCTGGTCCTGCAGCTCATTTCGGCGTTAGCCGTGATGAGAGGAGGCCGGAGACGGCAGCTGAGATAGAGCGAGGGAGGAGAAAATGATAAAGGGATGGCAGCACGAATAACATAATGGAGGAAGGTGCAGCGGGGAGATGGTTGAATGGATGAATGGGCGGATGGATGGGAGGTGTGAAGAAAGGAGGATGCTAAGTGGAGAGGAGAGAACTCAAATTTAGAAAAAGATGAATGGAAGGAGGGAGACTCAGAAAAAGGCAGAGGGGGAAGGTGAAAACAGAGAATCGTGTTGGAAGAAGGGCTGGGTGAGAAAAGGAAGCGAGTGGGGAGGAAGATTTTGTGCTAACGAGTAAAGTCTGAGCTGTCAAGGTGTGAATGAGAGAGAGAAGACATCAGACGAGAGGAGCGAGGAGGGGAGGGGGGCGGACAGGAGGGAGGAAGGGATGAAGGAGGGGAGGAGGGAGGAAGGGAGGAGGAGGGGAGGGGGGAGGAGGGGAGGAGGAGGGAGGAAGGAGTAGGAGAGGAG